>JZLH01S0001938.1:0-31242 GCA_001188425.1 Eucidaris tribuloides
AAATTCGATAACAACAATTTTCATTTATTACCGAGAGACATTTTCTAGTATAAACATTTTGAGGAACAACCATGGGGTAAAGGTGAATTCTTGCGTAAACACACAGACACACCACGCACGCACGCACACACACACAACACACACACCACAACCACACGACACACACAACACCAACCAACACAACCACACAAGTATACACACACACAGCACGCACACTCACACACACACCCACTACGACACCCACATCATCACACCACACACTCACAGACACACCACATACAAACACAAGATACATGAAGCACAATCTAGTATAAGCATGGTCCTTCTTTCTGGATCTTAGAGGAACATATTGATTGTTTTTTGTTTTGCGGAAGTTCTTTCCACACAATCCAACTGTTTTATTGGTATATGAAACGAATTACAATGCTAGTGAGCATTAACACCACCCTATAGGAGCGAAAAAAAATGCAAAATTTTATGTCCGCCCTCTGTCGTGGGTGCGCCTGCATTTATAATCTTTCAGTCGACTTGGAGAAGAAACGAGAAAGAATATGATTGAAATCCTTTCAATAGTTTGTTATTTTTCCAATCTTAAATGTAATTAGGAATCATTTTAGAAGCCCTTCACGTAAATGCTGCGATTTTTAATAGCGTATGTTGCACTACTTTCGAGTAGGGAGGTTAAAACGAAAATTGTATCTTCGATGTTATACTATTTCGTCCTATTAGATTTAGTGATGTTTTTGTCTAATTTCTGGTCATAATCACCTAAGTTTGTGCATGGCTGCGTGGTGACGTCAGGTTTGGCAAATACAACGCCTCAAGAAGATTTCTAAAATGTCAGGGTGTCAGTAAATTGGTTGGATTGATATAGTAATTGATGCTGAAGTTATAACATTGGTTCTGGCAGCAGTAGTTTCTAATCCTTATTAATTATGAAATCGGTTAAAAAATACACAACATGAAGAACACAAAGAGTACAAGCATCTTTACGTTTGAGGTAGATGAGAAAAAGTACGAAGAACTTCTGGTTGTCTTATTTCGTGTTTGTATCACTCGGCTGAATAGACAATATTACGAGTGGAGGAGGAGATGGAATAGATAAATGATAATATACAGGTGCAAGTTGGGGTGGCTTTGACATAATAAGTGGAAGGGATCAAGTAATACGTGAATCCGTATGAACTCAAGGATAACGATAACATAATTAAGAAATCATGAAAAGTCCAAAGGAAACGAACTGGATACAAGAGGCCGTGCAAGTCGGAATTGTTGAATGGACTAAAGGAATGTGATGAAACGGAGACGCAGCAACTGAAGAGGTGAAAATTGCAACAGGGGAACAGTGTAGAAAGGTGTTATCGCCATTGCACTGGAATAAAGAAGAATACATTGAGGAAAACAAAAGTCCAATGATAAGTTATGTAACATAATTGACGTTATAAGCTTCCCTCAGTAGTCAACTGTACGTGCGCAATTCGATTTTTATTATTATATATTATTATTATTATTTATTTTCGGCAATAAAAGAAAATACAATATTATGAACATAAAAATGTACATAAGCAATTCAGAAAACGTGCACACTGGACTGGACGGGGTCAAAAAAAGTTAAAAAATTACGTAGTTCAATGAACTATTTTGACCAACAGTGGATGCTCAAAAAATATAGAGAAGAAGAAACATAGAGCGGAAGCGTAAGAGAATAAAGTATCATATTTTTAAAAAAAAATACGACTTATTGCTTAAATTAAAACAATGATAAAATAATAAACGCAATATTAAGTTATGGATGGGTTAACAAAGAAAAAAAACCACCATCAACTATTGTGGGCATGATTGCACTCCGGTAGAAGAATTTAGTGGATTTTAAATTGAGAAAAGTGTGAAAATACCCAAATCATCGTAAGTTATATGTGGCAATAATCACACTCCATTATAAATATTTGTAAATACAAATGTATGTATGCCTATTACGTTTTATCACTGAAGAAAAATCAATTTCCAACCATAAATTTAATATCACATTCATCAATTATTCATTATTATAAAATATCAAGACGTAATGAATACGAATTACGGTTAATAATCAGGAAACACATCTTTAATCAATTCACACTCTCATAAGTCGACATCTCGCATACTCACATCGAGCAACAATCTGAAAAAAAAAACAAATTCAGCCCAGAATATTACAACAAGATATATTCATAAATATTTAGCTATACGAATGCACAAAAAGTCATGAGTCCACATCTATTCTTCTCACAAACAACTAGGGATTTGTAAATTGAGAAACGTGTGAAAAATACAAATTCCATATAAGTTGATAAGTGCATATAATCAAACTATTATAAATCTGTTGTAATACGAATTGTATGTATGTATTTTATTTAGAGTTTATCAACGACAGAGACAAATCCAATTTCCAACCATAAATGTGTAAATATACATTCCATCATTAATTATTCAATACATTTTATAAAATAAAGACGTAATGAGATATGATTAGTTAATTATCCACAGAAACATCTTTGAATCAATTCAATTCATAAGTGAAATTGATATATGAAAGAATGTGAAAAAAATCAATTCAAGCCAGAATTAAAAAGATCTATTAAACAATATTACCTGATAAGAAGCTCAAACAAGTCATGAGTCAACAATTATTCTTCTTCAACATTAGGGGATTTGTAAATTGAGAAAGTGTGAAAAATACAAATTTTCCATCATTAAGTTTAAGTGCATAAATAAATCACAACTCATTAACATATGTAATACGAATTGTATGTAATGTATATTAGTTATCCACGACAGAACAAATCGCAATTTCCAACCATAAATGAATAATACATTCATATCAATTATATTAATATCATTTTTATAACTACAAGACGTATGAAATCATGATTAGTTAATAATCCACAGAACACATCTTAATCAATATCCAATTCATAAGTGATTGATTAACTGAGGAAATGTGAAAAAAAATCAATTCAACAGAAATTATCAAAAGATCATATTCAATAAATATTAGTATAGAAGAACAAAAGTCATGAGTATGTTAATTTACGAATTGTTGTGATTTATGTGATATCTAATCATGTAAAACATTATGTTTCAGAGTACGAACCCAAGACTGCAGTGAAGTCACAACCACCCCCGAGCGCAAACATTCCGGCAACTCATCCCAGTAACGGGGAAAAGAATTTATGGCTGATGAGTGGAGTCGGTTTGTTCGCGCCCGCAGGTGGCCGAACTTCACCACTTCCAAGTGCCAACAATTGACTGAAATGGAACGTCTAACAGCGTCACATTTTACTAAACCATACAGTGCCTTCACAACATAAATAATTAGCGAACACTTTCTCCTGGATTCCAAACTTTGCCAGTTGAGATATGTTAATCTGTCATGATATGACATTTCTTGTCGTTTTTGCCCGAGTATCAAGCGCGTGGCTCGTCTCTGGACGTTTTCAATTTTTTTTCTGAGAGAACCTGCGTATGTAAGTGCCAAGCTGGCTGACCGTACTCAAGAATTGGGAGGATAATTGTTTTGAACAGGGAAAAAATTGAGCATGGGGCCAATGATTTAGACACTGATAATACAAAAACAAGCATGCGGTTAGCTTTTTTGACAACATAATGGACGTGAGTGTTCCATTGTAACTTACTATTAAGCATAATTCCTAGATATTTATATTCTTTAACTGATTCAAGTTGTGTGTTGTTATAGGTATAATGAGGTACTCCGGGAAAAGGGGTATATTTTCGGGGCTCAGTGCGGAAAAGTAATCCAGAGAATCGTTGAAATAGGGGATATTTTAGCATTATTCCCGTAAACATTTAAATAAGGGGTAATTTTCTAAATGGGGGGTTCTGGCTTACCTTAAAAAAAAATGGCTTGCTTCCCTTTCAAAGTCTGTGATAGATTGGGGGTAATTTTGTTGGCTTTCCTTCTAGAAGCCCGTGATAGGGGTGACAAATTCTAACCTTATTCTCGTTCTTAAAGGGAGTATCTCTAAGGATTCAGGAACAAGTCATGTCTGTGTATGGTTTACCGCCTAAGAAGCCTTTCGACGTCCTTAACAGATCAATCAGATTGAGTGATGATTTCACGAACATTGATTTTCTGCCCCAATGTTTTGTAAAAGGAGAAACTTCATCTATTATTACACGATGAATGATTTAGTCTAGTTCTTTGAAGAACTTTTTGGGTGTTGAGAAAAATCAAGAACACATCTTCTCTAAGAAACATTTACCAAGTAGCTTTTAACCGCATTTAAACATTATTGGCAACATGTATAAACGTATTCTACTTGGTTTAACTATTCAGAAATTTAAACGATGTTGCCATTTTTTCCGATGACCTTTGGTGACCTTGACGCAAGGTTAAAGGTCAAAGTGGTCATACATCGTCCAAAGTATATCGACCTTGGCATGCTTGGTATCAAAATGTGGCACATTTTACAAGGAACAAGTAGTGTGACAATTATTTTGTTATTTGATCTTTTGTGTGTGTGTGTTTTTGTTATATGCAAAAAAACCTGACTTACTTTTGTAATGTTTGACGGATTCTAGTAAATCCGAGGATGCTGAATTAAAATCTGATGGGTGCCAGACCTGAAACCTTCAGCGTTTTTTGTAGAAACACAAAGAATCAAAATGGGCGCTAAAACTATTAACACGGCCGCTAGTACTGTACACATTTTAGTCATCTTTTTCAACATATAGAGTGCCAAAATTGCTCATTTTTTCCTCCAGCACCCATCTGATTTGACGCAGCACCTTCAATTGATTAGATTCCATCAAAACAAATTTTATATGTCCAAAGTATGATATAAAAATGCACTATAGTGCAATTTTAGGGGCCAATATATCGACCTTTAGGCAACCATTATTAACTTTGCCGTTTTTACGAGAACATCCGAGGTTTTTAGTTCGGCACTAGCGGATTTGGAATCAGCACTGTTAAATTATTCATCGAAATAAAGTGTATATGTTGAAAAAGATGACAGAAATATGTACGGTAATGGACCCTTAGCGGACTTTTAATGGTTTGGGCGGCCATTTCGATTGTTTGCGTTTTTACACAAACGCTGAAGGTTTCGCGTCTGGCATCTATCGAATTTGAAATCAGCATCCTCGAATTGACTAGAATCCATCAATAAAAAGTGTATGCTCTGAATACATGTAGATCGTATTGTTAATGTCACTGTACATATTTATTTACTTTCTCGTGTTGATGTACTTCAATCTGCCAATGTACACTGTATATACATTATACTATGTTATGATCTATTTTGTTGGAAATTAAATAAATGAAATGAAATGAAGTGTTAATGTCGAAAAAGATGACTGAAATATGTATGCTAAAGTGACCTTCGCTGCCCTTTAAATGGTTTTGGTGGTCATTTTGATTTATTTTTTACGTTTTTTCCCAAAACGCTCTTTATTTTGAGTCTGGCACCTATCGGATTTGGAATCAGCACTCTCGAATTGACCAGAATTAGTCAAGAAAATTACAAAAGATGGTTCTGTGGTCTCTAGCTTGGACTAGTCTGAATAAAGGCAAATTTATGTATATTACTCTCTGTGATTAGTTTTAGTTTTGCAATAACAAAAAAAAGTTAAATAAGGAAAATAACTGTCACATTAATTGTTCCTTGTGAAATTTACCACATTTTGATACCAAGGTCGATATACTTTGGCCGATGTATGGCCACTTTGACCTTTGACCTTGTGTCAAGGTCACCAAAGGTCAACAGAAAATTGGCAACATCGTTTTCTGAATAGTCAGACCCATACAACATGAACTTCTTTAAATCACCCTTTCTTGAACAAAGGCCCCGAACTAACACTTTGACCTTTGACCTTGTGTTTAGGTCACCAAAGGTCAAGAATCAGTCAAGAAAATTGCAAAAGATGGTTCTGTGGTCTCTAGCTTGGACTAGTCTGAATAAAGGCAAATTTATGCATATTAGTCTCTGTAATTAGTTTTTATTTTGCAATAACAAAAAAGGTTAAATAACAAACTAGTTGTCAACTAATTGTTCCTTGTTAAATCTGCCACATTTTGATACCAAGGTCGATATACTATGGCCGATGTATAACCACTTTGACCTTTGACATTGTGTCAAGGTCACCACGGGTCAACAGAAAAATGGCAACATCGTTTTTTGAGTAGTTCAGCATTCAGGTAGAATACGTTTATACAACATGAACTTCATAACAACAGTCCTTTTTTAACATAGGCCCCCTGCTAATCAGTGTACGTATTAATTTAGTGGGTCCATGAGTAATTGTCACTTGCTTCATAAAATAAACTTACCAGCGGCCTACCTATATGGTCGTTTGTAAAACTTATCAAAGCCGTTAAAGATGTCACGAAATCAGCCAGGGCGATGTTAAAGGTGAAAATATTCTGAGTCTTCCTTAGAGCTCGACTACACAGGATGACGACAACGGTAATAGCATTGAGGCAGGTCGCCACTGACGTGAAAAATCCAAAAACGATGAAGAAAGTTTGATAATCCATGATGGTAATCTTCAATTATAATTATTTTCTTTTAATACCTTCTTCGAGCGTCGAGTGTCAAGCGCTTGCTTAACGAGTAGAATAACTGCAAATGGTCTTCTATACCTGTTGCGAATAGGTTTAACCGTGTATATAAAGGTTGACCCAAAATATACGTTAGGACTATACTGCAAAAGAGATTGAGTTGTTGATATGAACAATAAAATCCCTTGTCAAATTGAATAACACGATGTCAACGATGGTAATCGCGTCCAGGGTAAGTCACCACTCACTCGAAGAACTCAAAGATGATGAGGAAAATTGTGTAATCCATGATGCCATTTACAATATATCACCTATGAAATTCGTATGTATTTATTCTCCTAGATCTCTTCGAAGGGCCAGTAGTACACTATACAGTCTACAAGTCTAGGTCTGTTGCGAATTGCTTTAAACAGCGTGAGAAAAGGCTGAGTACCTGTTTTTATATTTCTTGGGAGAATGTAATATTGAAGCGGAAAATAGGACTTTAACAAAAGCCTAACATAAAATCATTTTACATAATTAAGTTGTTGGTCACGTGGTATCAGCCACTTGAATGAAAAAGCAACAATAAAAATTGAATAGGTCTGCGCATGTTGTGTCGTCGGTATTATCCATGACATTTTGAAAAAAATATAACGAGGACGTCTAAAATATTTCAATCAATATTTCATAATTACGTCTTTGTAATGGACATTTCTTTAGCTCATATTATTACCATCACAGAAATGGGTAAAATTAAAGAGTAAAGATGCAATTTTGCAGTTTTGGAATGACGAATTGTATGTTTTTTTAATCTAATAGATGATGAATAATCTGAGCAATGAAATTTACCAATCCCATTTAATCAAATGACTTCTGCCAATCGGTTATTTAGCTGAGCTCAAAGATATTTGTATCTAGATTCAGCAATCGTGAGTCTAGCAAAACACCACTCTTCTTCTTCTTCTTCTACTACTACTACTTCTACTACTGCTACTACTACTACTACTACTACTAGTACTACTACTACTACTACTACTACTACTACTGCTACTACTACTACTACTACTACTTCTACAACTACTACTGCTGCTGCTACTACTACTACTACTACTACTACTACTACTACTATTGTTAATAGACCTAATAATGATGATAATGATAATATCGATAATGATAATAATAATAATAATAATAATTACAATAATAAAGAAAGAAATGATAATCGCGATAATAGTCCTATTAGTAATAATATGTTTAATATAAATACTGTGGATATTGTATAGTTATCTTTGTACTGATGAGTATGAAATTTAACATATAACAGTTTATCAACATTTTTAGATTTTAAATTTCTAAGGCAAGAAATATAATGCATAGTACCAAACATCACTTTTACATACATGCATTTTTTTTTAAACAATCATAGTAGAACTATCTTCTTTTCATGTTGACAATTTTAACATATTATAAACAGAATATCCGAAATAATTTGCTGCAAAAGATACAAAGAAGAGTAAACCGAACTATTGCGTGTCTCAAGGATTATTTTGATTACTTTACATTATTATTTTTCTTTTGTTTTTTATTTACTTGCGTTAGCTATTAACTCAGAATGTTCAGCTATTATCTCCTTGATCTAATGTACAATGTATGATTTAATGTATACTTTGAATATGATGGAAAATTATTGTTTATGATTTTTTATATACTGTAAAAAAATGCAATTCAGAACAGTCGGTTGCAAATGGTTATCAAAATAATGAGAAAAAAATAATTTCTTCAAAATAAGAAAGAAAAAGAAAGAACAGTGGATATGTGCCCTCTGTCAGCGATAAAGCACGATCACCCTGTAGCTGTCCGTTAGCGATCAAATATACAGATATTACGCAATAATTTGCTGACATTCTTAGAAAGAAATACAGATCAAACCACACTTTGCCAGTTCAAAAGGAGGTGACAGGTCCCGATTTGGGGGTGTCGAATAAATGGAGAATTCAATTGTTTCAAGTACATGTAAGTACAAGTTGATATCTTTATAACTTTGCTGAAAATAAGATCCCAGTCAGGAGATTTAATTTTGAGCAAAACTCATGTTTTCCAAACTTTTTCTCAAATTTCTCTGAAACTTATACAGCCGTTTCAGCACGATTATAGCGCATATGGTGGATTGTATCGTTTATATCCTACAATCGTTACGACGATTCAGTTGAGCAAAGATCCGCAAAACCGACAATAATAACGGGGTCAACAAGACATGCGTGTGTGCGCGTTCGCTCGTGCTTGCGTTGTTTGCACAATGTTTTGATTGACAACATGATATCGAGTAACACGTTTGGTCTGAGAGACTATCGGACGGGTCTTTCGAGCATTCGGTCAATATCACAGCTATATCACATCTACACACAATAATTGAAACAAATAGCCATCGCGACTTGCCATAGAGTGATTTATTTCTAATATCTTGAATCAATTACACAATAGCATCGATTACATCACGTGATCTTTTACTTTGTCCTTCGTATTGGACTTTCTGAGAATAAAGTTGTATTTATTTACAAAAATTGACATTCAATAACGACGTAAATCTTAACGATGGGTACTTAAAAATGTAATGCGTTCTACAAAAAGTGCACCTTGTATAAAATTTCCCTAATTTGATTTTCATCAATTCAAACTGTCATTTAATTAGTTTGATTTGATTCGATTCGATGAATTTGATGCCTGTGCAGCAAATACCACACATGAAAAAGACCAACGTTATAAACATTGATTATATTTTATTTCATTTCGATTGTTTAATGACTCTTGTGTTGCCGTGGGGCATAATATTGACAAGTATTAATCCAATTTTTTTTTTTACGATTAATTACAGCAAAACGTCATAAGTATGTCTTGTTTTATAATGTAATTTATCCTACAAAGGTATCATATTATCATTAACTCTCCATACCATCATAAATATTAGACAAAGTGCTGTAATTTCATAATGATATAAAATTGACTACCTTGTTAACTATTTACATTTTTTTGCTGACATGCATACTGACATTGATGAAAATGAAATATCTTTAATAACAATATAACTCAAGTCATTAAGAACAACTTTAAAATACCATCCGTTTAGAAATTAGATGCTTATTTATTTGACATACGACGTTTAGCCTCCGAATTTATTTACAAAACGATAGCAAGAATGTGTTTTATACAGCATGTACTTGCTCAACACAGGTTTTTTTTTATAAATAAAAAGACCGCATATATTACAGTTCGACAACCGTTAATTACGACCAATTGAACATGTTGAAGAAAATTGTCTCCACAGTGGTGCACAATTAAACAAATAACACAGTAATTTTTCATTGTCATTATAAGATCAATATGGAAATACATAAAACCACCTTTCAAATAACAGAATATAAACACAAGACTCCTCTATGATTATTTTGTTCATCAATAAACAAGCTACGACATGTAAATATATCCAAATAAAACATTTTGTCAATTAATCGTGAATTATCAAGCATTAATACCGGTAAATTTCGTTTTACAACAACCTTCCCATTTTTTTGCCTACCTGTTTAAAGATAAATCGGAGTACTAGTTGACGATGAGAGTTGTTTCATCAGATTTCCCATTTCATTGATTATAATGTGGGAGTAGTTCAATTCAAAGGTAATAAATAGTTATAGAAATGACAATTTAAAACGGTGCCTTTTGCATTGTGAGCCCACCATTGCATTATTCACAACTGCCATTACCCCCACGTAGGAATTTCTGTGTTAGTATTTTGTAAGCATGGTGTTTTTGTAAAGGTTTTGTTCAAATGAAGAGTTCTATTGTTTTCAACTACTCTCTTCGACACTAGAGAGACACTTTCAAAATACCATCTGTTCATAGATAATTTGAAAACAGTTAAACATGTTAAAATTATGTTATACAAGTACTCACTCTTATCTTTTATCTATTAAACACTTGTCCATTTTAAAGAGGTATTTTTTTTTCGATTTTCCGCTATAATTCGGCCTCAGATTCAAATGAAGTCTCCACTGGTGGTGAGACATGTGTCTTCGGCGAAAACACAAACAAGGAAGACCCCAAAACCATCAAATCCAAAGAAAGGGGATAGAAACAGGGGCACCACCCAAAAGCATACTATGTTTTTTTTTCAGCAAAGGGGGCGGTAAAATCCACCATTGAATGCAAAGAATTTGGCTAGTTTACTATTTGAGGTCGGGGTACGTAATACTTGATTAGCTGGGTTTTTATATCTTAACTCTTAACGTACCAAAGGATTTAAACCTCTATGGAATTTATGTGTATTATTTGGTACAGATCTGCGACTTCGGCACATCAAGAGTTAAAACTAAAGAAACACGTTAAAATACAATTTGAGCATGAAGAATCGAGATTCAATGTTAAATGGGAACTCCATTTGATTCATATACGCCCACTCAAACCAAGCAAAGCCACATTTTATGATTTGCTGCTTGAAATTACTCTTAGCTGAAACTTACGTGGTACTTTGAAAAACCTTACATCAGTATATGTGCAATGTAAATAGATCTTTATCTTGGCAAATCATATTAAAGCCCAAGCGTAGTTTTGGTCAATCAAAGTTTTCATCATTCTTTCACAAAGTAAGGTATTGTCATGCCAGACATTGCAATAACATCAAATTTACTCTGAAAATTGTTAAGAATGGCATGTTGTAAAGTGTTGTTGTTGTTTTTTTACTGGTCAGATAAATGTATTTCATTTTGCGTTGATAATACATTTCCACTCGCTATCATTTTATATTTTAATCTTGATTATCAATTTAATTTTATTTTTGCACATTTCAACAACTCATTAATTTAACAAATAAGAAGCAATGATATTTGCATCAATACAAATTAATATTCATACAATAGGGATTGTACACAATGTCAATAACAATACAAATTCTCGAAACAATGATTCGGCGCAAAACAGATAAACATTATGATTTTCCATTGGTAATGCATTAAGGGTATTTTTCCATATTTAGTTGAATTTAGTTTGGTTTCAGTTATGCAATTTTCTATAATTCAAAATAGTCATACTTTTTTTTATAATTTACAGGTACAATTATTGTTACATGTATACCGAAAGCCTTCATGAGCTCTTTAAAGACAGTGGCATGGTGTTCTTTGTTGGGTACTGAATTATCCATGTTTTTTTCATAATAGTTGTATGGCAACATTTGAGTGATAATTTCTGAATCAATTTTGATTTCAATTAGAGGTAAAAGAATTAAGCTCCAATATTATTTTTTATACTGCAAACAGAAGGAAAACTGGTCGATAGTAAGTAGCTTACAAAGAATCACATTTTTTTTTTGTAGACTAACATTTGTCATTTTTAAGGAGTAAGGACAAATACTGGATATCATACACATTTTAATGCATGTATTAATAGGGTACTACATTTTTCCTCAGATATACATATACACTTATTCCATCATATCCAGCAAAGCATTAGATTTAAGAGACGAACGGTGTTTGATAATTCTGTGCATACGTTAATTAAAATATTGTTAATAGTCTCCATTTCTAGCCTGAATCTTAAAAGCCAAAGTAGAACCTATATTTATACACTAAGAATTGAAAATATATATTATATTAAAAATATATCAGCAATTTGTTCAAAATCATCTATTTGTTTTCGTTATAAATGTAATTGAAATATTTATTTTTGTGCCTATAAGATCTTTGAGTGATTTCCCAGAAATGATTAACAATTTTTGTTTCATTCCAAATAATGTGAACAGTAAATTTTGCGGGACAAATGGATGACTGAAGTTAATTTGTTTCTCTAGATTTTGTACTTACCATGGCTTTTTGAGGCTCATGTAAAGCTTTTCTTAAATAATCGGTTGCTAGTACGTATTGACGTCATGATATGTTTAATAAACCGTGTTTGTGCCTCTTTATGACGTTTGTGCCGAGTACGAGGAATTTTTTTAAATAGTAAAAAAAAAATAGTGAAGAATGTTTCATAAGTTTTATTGACATGATTGACATTCTCTCCAGAGATGTCGAACCGTTGTTCTTGTCGTAAGTCCGTTTAGCAACTCAGTTTTTGTTATACTTCAAAATAATATTGAACCAATCTTTCAAATTGCCGCAAACCTGTTCAATCTATCACACACTTTTTGAAAGACATCCCAATTCTAAATTTCCGCTAATTTGGCCTGATTTAAAGGCAGCCTCCGCCGGTCGCGATACCAGAGGCGGCGTTAAGGTAAATCAAAAACCAGTTGGGGCAAAATGTCAAAACACCCAAATTTCATGAACTACACTTTATGAACTACACTTTGAAAACCTCATGATTTTCCAAACTTTTAACATTTCAGCCTCCCCCCCCTCCCCCCCCCCCAACTTGTGGCGCCTGTGCTGGGCGATATACGTGTCTCCGGCAAAAATAAAAAAACAACAACCAACGAAGGCCCAAAAGTCACCAAATTCAAACGAAACGGTGGCGCACTGCCTACTCCGGTACTTAGTTTTTCTGAAGTTGTTAACTATTTTTTCCACCAAAGGGGGCGGCTAAATCCACCATTGAATGCAAAGAAAGGTAAGTTCTATAGTGTACGGTTTGGAGATATCAGTCAGGGGTACATTTATAAGCTGTGTTTTTTTTATCTGTCTTAAACTACATAAACACCTGCTTATTGGCATTGATTTTGAAGAATAAAGATTTCCCTATTCATTGGGAAGTCTATTTGTTTAATGTACGCCCACTAAAGCTAAACAAAGCCATCATTTATGAATTGCTGCTTGAACTACTTCAGCAAAAAAAATCCCGGACATCTTACATCGAATTGTCAAATCATAATTAGAGCACAAGTGCAGCTTTCGACGATCAAAATATGTCCATCAATCTTCCGTTAGACGTCACAAAATAACATCAAACTTACTAAAAATTGTTAATACGGCGTGTTGAATTTTTTTCCAGGTATCATTTGTCATTACGCACATTTCAGCAACAAAGTCGGGCATTTAAGATATGACTCTTTGCAAAAAAGACAATAGGAGAAAATCAAAATGTTTACCATTAAAGAATATACACTGCCTTTAATTCAACAACTAAACAAAAAAATTGTATCTACTCGATGTTATACATATTTCGTGACTCATTAGATTTAGTGATGTTTTTGTCTAATTTCTGGTCACTAACAACACTAAGTTCTGTTGCAGGCTGCGAGGTGATGTCAGGCTTTGAGCCAATACAACGCCTGCAAAGAAGATTTCTAAAATCGCTCAGACGGGTCCAGTAAATTGTTGGATTGATAATAGTATTGACTCGAGACGTCGAGTGTCAAGCGCTTGCTTACGAGTAGACTTTGCTGCAAATGGTCTTCTATCCTGTTGCGAGTAGGTTTAACCGTGTATATAAAAAGGTTGCACCAAATATACGTTTGTCCTTATCGCAAAAAGAATTGAGTTTGTGATATGAACAATAAATCCTTGTCAAATTGAACACACGATGTTAACGATGGTAATCGCGTCCAGGGTAAGTTACCACTCACTCGAGAACTTAAAGATGATGAGGAAATTGTGTAATCCATGATGCAATTTACAATATATCACCTATGAAATTCGTATGTATTTATTCTCCTAGATCTCTTCGAAGGTCAGGAGTAACTATTCCAGTCTGCAAGTCTAGGTCTGTTGCGAATTGCTTTAACAGCGTGAGAAAAGGCTGAGTACCTGTTTTTATATTTCTTGGGAGAATGTAATATTGAAGCAGAAAATAGGGTTTTAACAAAAGCCTAACTAAAATCATTTTACATAATTAAGTTGTTGGTCACGTGGTATCAGCACTGAATGAAAGCAACAATAAAATTGAATAGGTCTGCGCATGTTGTGTCGTCGTATTATCCATGACATTTTGAAAAATATAAGAGGACGTCTAAAATATTTCAATCAATATTTCATAATTACGTCTTTGTAATGGACATTTCTTTAGCTCATATTATTACCATCACAGAATGGGTAAATTAAAGAGTAAAGATGCAATTTTGCAGTTTTGGATGACGAATTGTATGTTTTTTTAATCTAATAGATGATGAATAATCTGAGCAATGAAATTTACCAATCCCATTTAATCAATGACTTCTGCCAATCGGTTATTTAGCTGAGCTCAAAGATATTTGTATCTAGATTCAGCAATCGTGAGTCTAGCAAAAACACCCCTCTTCTTCTTCTCTACTACACTTTCTCTACTCTATACTACTCTACTACTACTAGTACTACTATACTAACTACTACTACTACTGCTACTACTACTACTACTACTACTTCTACAACTACTACTGCTGCTGCTACTACTACTACTACTACTACTACTACTACTACTATTGTTAATAGACCTAATAATGATGATAATGATAATATCGATAATGATAATAATAATAATAATAATAATTAAATAAATAAAGAAAGAAATGATGAATCGCGATAATAGTCCTATTAGTAATAATATGTTTAATTAAAATACTGTGGATTTGTATAGTTATCTTTGTACTGATGAGTATGAAATTTAACATATAACAGTTTATCACATTTTTAGATTTTAAATTTCTAAGGCAAGAAATATAATGCTTGTCCAAACATCACTTTTACATACATGCATTTTTTTTTAAACAATCATAGTAGAACTATCTTCTTTTCATGTTGCAATTTTAACATAATTAAAACAGATATCCGAAATAATTTGCTGCAAAAGATACAAAGAAGAGTAAACGAACTATTGCGTGTTCTCAAGGATTATTTGATTACTTTACATATTTTTTTTCTTTTGTTTTTTATTTACTTGCGTTAGCTATTAACTCAGAATGTTCAGACTATTATCTCCTTGATCTATGTACAATGTATGATTTAATGTATACTTTGAATATGCATGGAAAATTATTGTTTATGATTTTTTATATACTGTAAAAAATGCAATCAGAACAGTCGGTTGCAAATGGTTATCAAAATAATGAGAAAAAAATAATTTCTTCAAAATAAGAAGAAAAAGAAAGAACAGTGGATATGTGCCCTCTGTCAGCGATTAAAGCACGATCACCCTGTAGCTGTCCGTTAGCGATCAAATTATACAGATATTACGCAATAATTTGCTGACATTCTTAGAAAGAAATACAGAATCAAACCAACTTTGCAGTTCAAAAGGAGGTGACAGGTCCGATTTGGGGGTGTCGAATAAATGGAGAATTCAATTGTTTCAAGTACATGTAAGTACAAGTTGATATCTTTATAACTTTGCTGAAAATAGATCCCAGTCAGGAGATTTAATTTTGAGCAAAACTCATGTTTTCCAAACTTTTTCTCAATTTCTCTGAAACTTTATACAGCCGTTTCAGCACGATTATAGCGCATATGGTGGATTGTATCGTTTATATCCTACAATCGTTACGACGATTCAGTTGAGCAAAGATCCGCAAACGACAATAATAACGGGGTCACAGACATGCGTGTGTGCGCGTTCGCTCGTGTTGCGTTGTTTGCACAATGTTTTGATTGACAACATGATATCGAGTAATCACGTTTTGGTCTGAGAGACTATCGGACGGTCTTTCGAGCATTCGGTCAATATCACAGCTATATCACATCTACACAAAATAATTGAAACAAATAGCCATCGCGACTTGCCATAGAGTGATTTATCTTTAATATCTTGAATCATATTACACAATAGCATCGATTACATCACGTGATCTTTTACTTTGTCCTTCGTATTGGACTTTCTGAGAATAAAGTTGTATTTATTTACAAAAATTGACATTCAATAACGACGTAAATCTTAACGATGGGTACTTAAAATGTAATGCGTTCTACAAAAGTGCACCTTGTATAAAATTTCCCTATTTGATTTTCATCAATTCAAACTGTCATTTAATTAGTTTGATTTGATTCGATTCGATGAATTTGATGCCTGTGCAGCAAATACCACACATGAAAAAGACCAACGTTATAAACATTGATTATATTTTATTTCATTTCGATTGTTTAATGACTCTTGTGTTGCCGTGGGGCATAATATTGACAAGTATTATCCAATTTTTTTTTTTACGATTAATTCAGCAAAACGTCATAAGTATGTCTTGTTTTATAATGTAATTTATCCTACAAAGGTATCATATTTATCATTAACTCTCCATACCATCATAATATTAGACAAAGTGCTGTAATTTCATAATGATATAAAATTGACTACCTGTTAACTATTTACATTTTTTTGCTGAATGCATACTGACATTGATGAAATGAAATATCTTTAATAACAATATAACTCAAGTCAATTAAGACAACTTTAAAATACCATCCGTTTAGAAATTAGATGCTTATTTATTTGACATACGACGTTTAGCCTCTCGAATTTATTTACAAAACGATAGCAAGAATGTGTTTTATACAGCATGTACTTCTCAACACAGTTTTTTTTATAAATAAAAAGACCGCATATATTACAGTTCGACAACCGTTAATTACGACAATTGAACATGTGAAGAAAATTGTCTCCACAGTGGTGCACAATTAAACAAATAACACAGTAATTTTTCATTGTCATTATAAGATCAATATGGAAATACATAAAACCACCTTCAAATAACAATATAAACACAAAACTCCTCTATGATTATTTTGTTCATCAATAAACAATACGACATGTAAATATATCCAAATAAAACATTTGTCAATTAATCGTGAATTATCAAGCATTAATACCGGTAAATTTCGTTTATTTACAACAACTTCCCATTTTTTTGCTACTGTTTAAAGATAAATCGGAGTACTAGTTGACGATGAGAGTTGTTTTCAGATTTTCCATTTCATTGATTATAATGTGGAGTAGTTCAATTCAAGGTAATAAATAGTTATAGAAATGACAATTTAAAACGGTGCCTTTTGCATTGTGAGCCCACCATTGCATTATTCACAACTGCCATTACCCACGTAGGAATTTCTGTGTTATTTTTTGTAAGCATGGTGTTTTTGTAAAGGGTTTGTTCAAATGAAGAGTTCTATTGTTTTCAACTACTCTCTTCGACACTTAGAGAGACACTTTCAAAATACCATCTGTTCATAGATAATTTGAAAACAGTTAAACATGTTAAATTATGTTATACAAGTACTCACTCTTATCTTTTATCTATTAAAACACTTGTCCATTTTAAAGAGTATTTTTTTTTCGATTTTCCGCTATAATTCGGCCTCAGATTCAAATGAAGTCTCCACTGGTGGTGAGACATGTGTCTTCGGCGAAAACACAAACAAGGAAGACCCAAAACCATCAAATTCAAAGAAGGGATAGAAACAGGGGCACCACCAAAAGCATACTATGTTTTTTTTTCAGCAAAGGGGGCGGTAAAATCCACCATTGAATGCAAAGAATTTGGTAGTTTATATTTGAGGTCGGGTACGTAATACTTGATTAGCTGGGTTTTTATATCTTAACTCTTAACGTACCAAAGGATTTAAACCTCTATGAATTATGTGTATTATTTGGTACAGATCTGCGACTCGGCACATCAAGAGTTAAAACTAAAGAAAACGTTAAAATACAATTTGAGCATGAAGAATCGAGATTCAATGTTAAATGGGAACTCCATTTGATTCATATACGCCCACTCAAACCAAGCAAAGCCCATTTTATGATTTGCTGCTGAAATTACTCTTAGCTGAAACTTACGTGGTACTTTGAGAAAACCTTACATCAGTATATGTGCAATGTAAATAGATTCTTATCTTGGCAATCATATTAAGCCAAGCGTAGTATTTTGGTCAATCAAAGTTTTCATCATTCTTCACAAAGTAAGGTATTGTCATGCCAGACATTGCAATAACATCAAATTTACTCTGAAAATTGTTAAGAATGCATGTTGTAAAGTGTTGTTGTTGTTTTTTTACTGGTCGATAAATGTATTTCATTTTGCGTTGATAATACATTTCCACTCGCTATCATTTTATATTTAATCTTGATTATCAATTTAATTTTATCGTCTTTCGACTTCACTAAAATGCAACCAAAAAATTCAAACAAACAAACTACTCTTCGGAGCTTGGGATCGATTATACAAAAAAAAATCTTCTACCACAAGACTTTGTAAGAAGTGAAGAATGATTAATTATTACACTATGGACAATTTACACATCTTCTCCAAGATACCAAGTAGCTTTTAACACCATGAACGCATCAATACTCGTTCCATCTACCGTATAATCCCACCTGTGGCACACCTACGTTTTTTCTCAAAATTATTCGTACTTTGGACAACCTCTACGTTCGTCTGCTCGGCGCAAGAATGACAGTAAACTGATTAATTGTAACTACACATTGACATTGAAATAGCTATTTTGTCAATTAAACTTACCTGCTCTCTTCCGACATACGGAAAAGTAAAATCAATCAAAGCCGTTAAAGATGTCACAAAATCAGCCAGGGCGATGTTAAAGGTGAAAATATTCTGAGTCTTCCTTAGAGCTCGACTACACAGGATGACAACAACAGTAATGGCATTGAGAATAGTGGATGCCGCCGTGAAAAATGCAAAAACGATGAAGAACGTTTTATAATCCATGATGTCAATCCTCAACTTATTATTTTTTGTGTGGTAATATACCTTCTTTAAGCTTTGAGAGTCAAGTGCCTGCCCAACAAGTAGAGTTACTTCAAATGGTCTCCCAGATCTGCTGCGAATCGCTCTTAAATGACGGAATAAAGGTTGATTTTTCTTCTTTCTTATACTGTTATGATTTTTTTTATTTGAAAATAGGGTATTCACCCGAGTCCAGAGGCGGCGCCAGGGTAAAATCTTGGGGAAAGTGAAAACTATAAGGGGATGAAAATGATAAAAAGACCTAAATTATATGAATTATGCTGCTAAACCCCGTGATGTTTTATATTCTGACAATTCTATGGGAGCGGCCGCCCCCTCTGCCTCCCTCCCCCCGTGGCGCCGCCCTGCCCGAGCCATCTGATAAAATAAATTGTTACATAAAATTAGATCAATGGTCAAGTAGTATCAGCCACTTTAATTTAAGAGCTGATTTAATGCGGTAGCGCTTGCTGTGTTGTCGATATCACATATAATATGAAAGAAAATTACCAGGATGTATTCATATTACCCGGTCAATATTTTCTATAAGATCTTTTTTTAACCGGCGTTATTACGATCACGGAAATTATGAAATTAGTTTACACGCACAGAAGAAATAAGAGGGCTATGTTGCAATTACAAATTATAGGTGTTCAGTTTAATAGACCGTTATAAATAAAACCTGACTAATTCATATCCGAATCATATCCTAATAACCTCAATATTTTGATATCGCGTACTATCTTTATGTCTGAACTACTTGTGTGAAAAAAAATCGATCCCCATCAAACGCTTCGTTACAAAATACTGTTAATAACATTTTCCTATATACTTCTCTACTATACTACTACTACTCCTACTACTACTCCTCCTCCTCCTACTACTACTACTACTCCTACCACTACTACTACTATATGTCCTACTTTTACTGCTACTACTACTACTACTACTACTACTACTACTACTACTACTACGTACTATTTTACTAACTACTAATAATATAATGGGTTCTTATAGTGCGCTATCCACAATCGTATCATAGCGCTTACACATCTATTATTACCCAGTCACTGGATACATTAATCAATCGCAGCACTTATATGCTCAACGTCTCCACTCCGTGGGGAGCATTCAGCCAGTCGGCCATTTTACAGCGGCGCACAATGCTTATCATTCACATAACAGATTTGCCCATCTAGACGGGTACCATTTATACACCTGGTAGAGAGCAGCGGTGTGGATAAAATGCCTTGCTGAAGGGCATTCGTTGCCGGCAGTAGGGGCATGAACCCACTAACCTTGGACTGGGAAGACGAGCTAACTACTATACTACTACTACATACTACTCTACACTACTACTACTACTACTACTACTTCTACTACTACTACTACTACTACTACTAATTCTTCTTTTCTTCTTCACTTCTACTACAACTTCTTTTGCCTTTACTACCAAGACCCTAATCTATAATTCTAGAATCCGTCAGGAAAAATGGTATTTGAAAAGGAAAATCTTAAGATTCACTACTTCAGATCAATTTTCCACACGATAAGACTATGAACGACAATTTGTATTAAAGGAACAATAGATTGTCACTAGATAACAATAACTGCCATACTCGTAATTACAAATAAGTAGATATACATTCAAGATTCCACGTGACCTTTCACGTTAAGAATAAATGCAAACTTATTTATATGAAGGCTATTGATACCGTGCACTACAAAGTCAGGACATTGAGTTCACGATAGTATACATCTTATTTCAAATGTTTTCAGCCACTTCAATATGTAGACTAATTGAAGACTTGATTGATGAGTGGGTACACGGATCTTGATAGATTCAATTTTTTATATTTTGCAAATTTCAAACAATGCGTGAATTTTCACCCGTTGATAGGTTAATAGTACCATTAGTGCTATGTGATAGTCCTCAAGGGTGTCCATTGTCGCGGTATCCATATTTATGCCTGTGTTATTTATCATTGATATTTTACTTTAGGAAATTGATGTTAATGTTGATGTTGCTTTCTCGTTGTTGTTACTTTTTTGTTGGGGGTTGTTTGTTTTATTCATTACGTTTTCCATAATTATTTAAGATCAAAGATAAAGAATTTCGTGACGTGCAATCAATCATATTTTCTGCGTATCGAGGCGAGTTCTAAACGCCTTCTTATCACTCACATCCGATCAATATGTATAATACACCCATTTCAAAACGCAGAGGAGGGCAGAATTGTGGTAAATGGAACAGTTATCAGGTTATTCCCAGGGGCGAGTATGGAAGTGTGTGTGTGTGTGTGTGTGTGTGTGTGTGTGTGTGTGTGTGTGTGTGTGTGTGTGTGTGTGTGTGTGTGTGTGTGTGTGTGTGTGTGTGTGTGTGTGTGTGTGTGTGTGTGTGTGTGTGTGTGTGTGTGTGTGTGTGTGTGTGTGTGTGTGTGTGTGTGTGTGTGTGTGTGTGTGTGTACACGTGTACTGTGTCTGTGTGTATCTGCGTGTGTGTGCGTGTGCTGGGGGCGTGTTATTGGTATATGTGTGTGGGGGGGGGGGCGACTCACGGGAGCGGTAGAAAATGCGCTACGAGATTGTGTGCGAATTTTAAACACTCGGCCAAGAATACATTTCTGAATAGATATGTGAAATGATTTCATCTTTAATCAATAATTGCATTTGATTTCTTCAATTCAGGCATGAAAGTTTGGTTCAAAACAGTTACGTTTTTTAAATTAAAAAAATCTTAATCTTTTAGGTGCTGAACTTTTGGAACCCTGTCTTATGCTTTCACACATGAATGAAAATTTCCCAAGAGGAGAATACACAAAGGTGTAAGGGGTAATATAGCATCTATTGCAGTATTATTCCCCTTGCTTGTATGGGTGTGTGTGTGTGTGTTGGGTGGGGGGCGGGGGGGGGGCGTTCAGTGCGTGTGTAAGCCCGTAAGGCCGTACGCAGAGTTCGACGGTACGGGGGGGGGGGGGTAGGGAGGAAGAATATGTTCACCACTATTCGAAGAATTATGACCTCCATGTTTTCAACAAATTGACTATGGTCGTTTGAAAATATATTTAAATTGCCAAAAATATATATCTATATCTATATTAAATTATGTAATTGTTGCGTGATTCCCTCATTTACTATCTTAAACTCTAATCTTTTACATCTTTTACATAATCGGGACGTGTGCTTTGGTCATGCAAACCTGTCACACTTTTGGTCTGTCACACTTTGGTCCTCCCTACGGTTGGCTAAAAATCCTTGGGTCACAGCCAATCAGGGTCGTCCTCCTTCCGAGATTTTAAACTTCAGCCAGTCGAGTCATGCATGGTACGGTACTAACGGTAGCTTTCTCCCCGCCGCTCGCGCGCAGTGAACCTTTCGTAGCCTCGACGTCTTGCTAGGCTATGAAAAACAATCGCATTGTAGTAGGGTCAATGCAGTGTACGTGTGTATGTGTGTCAACCAACGATCCGAACGATAGCTGAAGAACAGAAGAAGAAACGTTTGCCGCGAGCTAAGGCCCGAAATGACCAAAACCCCAAGGTAAGGGAGAAATTAAAGCCTTTTAAGCCTTAATTTTGTATCGTAGTTGTGCAGAGTGATCAGTCATGATTATGTCTATCAGTGGAAACATTGATAGAGGAAATCTCAGCACAGTTTGTCTGTCAGAGTCGTTCCCGTTCGTTCTCTACACGCAAAGTACACTGTACATGTATGTACAGTGTGTAAATTATAGCAAGTCAAGCTGTAACACAGTGCTGCAGAGCCGAACGACTTATCATACTCTGCACAACTGCAATGAAAAATTAAATCTCCCTCACCTTCATTCATTTCGGATGTCTTCGGTCTTATCCTTCTTGCTTCCTTCGAAGATGTAAACATAAGCACTGTCATGTTAGCTATTCGTTGGTGTTATTGTAATCACCCCCCCCCCACAAGCACAGACACTCACAAACACAAACACACAAGCAAACATCAACGTACGCAATACATTTGCAAAGCACCAATCAGATTTTTTTCCCTCGGCATGACGAGTACAATTATAAATTCTCTTGCGATTTGGACAGTCAGTTTATGGGAGCAATTTTTTACTTGAGAATTAAAATTGTACATTTGTTTCAGATTATACAACGAGTAAAAAATACAGATTATACAACGAGTACAAATTGTTATCTGGTGCTTTTTTACGGATGAAATACGACTGATTAATACAGCCTCGAATGTGTGGTTGTGTATGTTTGTGTATGTATGTGTGTGTGTGTGTGTGTGTGCGTGTGTGTGTGTGTGTGTGTGTGTGTGTGTGTGTGTGTGTGTGTGTGTGTGTGTGTGTGTGTGTGTGTGTGTGTGTTGTGTGTGTGTGTGTGTGTGTGTGTGTGTGTGTGTGTGTGTGTGTGTGTGTGTGTGTGTGTGTGTGTGTGTGTGTGTGTGTGCTGGTGTTTAATGTTATCATCCTGAAATAGATCGCCTCACAAAAAGAAAAGAAATTACAACAATCAAATTTATGCATAAACATTTTGAAACAAGGTTGTTCTTGACAACCTAATACTTTGCCCGAGGTTTGTAGGTTTGTCCGGTATAACAAAAACAAGTATATGCAAATTAAATTCCGACCATCATGCACTCTAGAAATAATCAGTAGAATCGTTCCTCGATGGTCACGGAAAGAAACATCCATAAATTTGTATACATTAGTGAAGTGTGACAGGTAATGCTTCCCCTCTCACGCGTAAAATTTTAATATATTATACGAACTAAAACTAGAAAAAAAAATACCATTAAACATGGGAGAAGGGACTCGGGTCGTACCACCCCCGAAATTTCCTAATTAAGGCCCACATCCCCCATCGAAAAAGAAGATAAATAATATAAAATAAAAATCGAGGCCTGTTCACAATGGCATTAATGAAAAAGCATTGACTTGATGCAGTACACTTAATCATAAAAAGATGAGGATACGAGAGAGGTGGATTTCGAGGCATGGGGGTTGTTTTGTGACTTTGAAGGGGGAAGGGAATAATAATAATGATAATAATAATAATAATAATAATTTTGATAATAACAATAGGCCTATAAGTAGTATACGTAGAAGTACTACTGAAGTAATAGTTTTAGATTATAGGTAGCAGTTTTATTGTAATTGTCCTTTAATATAGAAAATAAAAGTAATCACAATAAAAATGATAACAATTATTGTAATCATCGGTATCATAATTATAAAATAATAATCATAACATAATAATATGATAGTAGTAGTAGTAGTAGTAGTAGTAGTAGTAGTAATAGTAGTAGTAGTAATAGTAGTAGTAGCAGTAGTAGTAGTAGTAGTAGTAGTAGTAGTAGTAGTAGTAGTAGTAGAAGTAGTAGAAGTAGAAGTAGCAGTTATAGCAGTACCAGAGGCAGATCCAATGGCCGGGCCCCTCTTTTTCAAATTTTTTAAATCATTATCAGCCAAATAGGGGCCCACCCCCTTTTCGGGAATTTATGGATTCACCTCTGAGTAGTAGTTGTTGCGCAAAACTCTCAGCCGAGCTACCGAGGCGCAAAGCGCCGAGGAAGCTAGTATCCGACAAAGTGGGATTTGAACATTTCTGAGGGCAACTGCCTCCCCCCGTTACGTACGGCCACGTGCGTGGGTGACGGTACATTCTAGTTGTTTTGTATCCATTTACACGAACGTCATTTTCTAAAACATAAAAGGTACCTTTACGCAATGTGAATATGCACTTCAAGTCATGCCGTTGAAACTTAAGCAATTACTACAAGGACTCAGGTGAATATCGGAATAAAACAGAAATGTTAGGTAACCGTGACCGTAAAATGAGTTTCAATCACTTCTAGCACTTCCTCCATCAAAGCATCAGTCCCACAGGGGTCAATTCTGTTCCCACTCTTGTTCTCAGTTTTCATTGATGATCATGGGGATGAAAGCGAAAACCCACTTTTCTACTCCTGTACGCAGATGATTCTATTCTGTGAAATCAAATCAACTGATGATCCAACTGCCAAAGTCACTAGCCTGAATGGGGATATTGGCATCATGAAAACGTGGGCAAACCAATGGAAAGTGAAATTTAAGCCATCAAAAATGCCCCCCCCCTTTTTAAATTACAGACACATTCAAGTTTACAGCCTTGGGCGTCGATCCATTTTTCGGATGGGGGGGGGGCGAAAAGTGAAAAAAAATGCCAAAAATTTTCGGCAAGCTCCGCGCGAAAAATTGCAATATAGAATTTTGTGCGCGAAGAGCCCCGATAAATTGAAAATTGTCTTTTTAAATACTATTTTTATGTTAAGTTTAATGGTTTGGTAGTGCTTTCCAGTGCTTTTTAAACCTACCGCATCCTGGCATTAACATATTCATGAGTCAAGTTGCCAACATTATTGGGGGGGGGGGTCTAATCGATATGTTTGCCCTCCA
Organism: Eucidaris tribuloides; assembly: GCA_001188425.1. Taxonomy (NCBI): domain Eukaryota; kingdom Metazoa; phylum Echinodermata; class Echinoidea; order Cidaroida; family Cidaridae; genus Eucidaris; species Eucidaris tribuloides. The sequence continues at coordinate 25,582 of JZLH01S0001938.1, forward strand.
ATATATTCATTGGGATGGCGACTGCCCCCCTTGCCACCCCAGGATCGACGCCCCTGCAAGTATAGCATGGAGGACCATGTACGTCAGGTTTTAAAGAGTAAACCTTTTTAAACCATGGTTCAATGATGCCTTTAAATGCCTGATGTCAAGAGGAAATTCAACAAGAGGTAGGATGAGAACTGGTTTTTGTACAAGCTTTTAATTCAAATTTCACTACTTCCGTTTATATTTGTGCATTACTGCTTATTATTCTACATAATGAATTTATGGAATTACAGATACACTAATTACCATTTTTATGAACAATTAAACTGACAATTATAGGATGAAACATTTTTCCTCATTTGCGATACTCGCATGTATTTTTTTCTTTATGCAAAAGTTGTATGATTATTTCAGCTCATGATTGTAAGATATGTGTATAATCTCCTCATGTATTTGCCATAATTTGCATGTTGAAAAAAGGAAAATAAACTCAAACTCAACTCAAACACAAGCATTACGTTCATGAATTTGCTCTCGTGCAATGCCATGGTGTATAAAACCCAAGGAGAATGTGAGCATTAAAGCCGTTTTTAGTTTGTGTCAAAAGATGGCGCTACTTCATTCTGCTTCGGCAGTGAACGTTTGGAAAATATGTACATGTAGATGGTATGCAAATGAAACAAATTCAATGAAACAAAATGTGATGACCCTGAACGGAGCTGGAAGGGCTAAACTAGGAAATACTGATTTTGATCCTGTAAAAAAAACTGTAAGTATCTCGGCTCCGTCATCAACATGGACGAACCCAAAGCAAAAGAAATCCAGGTCAGGCATGCCATAGCAAGGGGTGTGACTAGTGATCTCACCAAAATTTGGAAAGACAGTAATAGGCCTACCTACCCTACTCAAAAATATTGCAACATACACTATAACGCATGTATTTTAAATTGAAGGGATCTTTCTATAATGATATCCTAATAAAGTTTATTATCAGAAAAATAATAAATTATTTGAAAAGAAATCAATGAATATTCTTTCTCCCTTTTTTTTCCAAAGCGGAGATATTATGACCTGCAGGCGCACCCACGGCAAGAGCTGGAACATAAAATTTAAAGGGATGCGCCGCTCGTAATCCATGTACGTTCAATATCATTCGCTTGCCCCTATTGCAAGGCCGCGCGTAACAACAATTGTGGAGCTGTGAAAAGAATTGCCGTTGAAGGTAGGGCTGTGTGCAGTTCGCCTTTCTTTGGTTGAGTGCGTGCTGCATAGGGTAATGTACACAATTTGTGCGCGCTCGTTTTCCGAAAGTATACGGGCATTCCCAAATATTACCCGAGCCGGGCCAGCTCGAAAACATCACGATATGCGACTTTTCGGTCCCTTTAACATTTATTCGTGTCCCTATGAGGTGGGGTGTTAATTCACACTAGCATCGTAATTCGGTTTCATATCTCCTGTGAAACAATTTTGATGGTTTGAAAAGACTTCCAACAAACCAAATATGCCAATATATTCCTCTTACGCGATCTCAGAAAGAAGACAACACCCCGCGAGGAAGAAAGCTCTTCCCATCTTCATACATGTAAGACAGTGGACACGATTATAAGGCTACTCATTGAAGATGATGGCTTCCTCTTCACTTCATTATATCTAATGTACTGAAAAGTCACATGAAAGTAAACTTTAGTATGTTTGCAGTAGTAAACGGCCTTTAAAACTGAGAAAGAATAAGAAATTAAAACTTGAAGAGGTCCTTTCTGAAATGTGGGGCGTATCCTCCTTACCACTGTCTTTTGAAGATAGGAGGCGCTTTTGTCTTCGCGGGATGTTGTCTTTTTTCTGAGACCGCGTCAGGAACACAATGACATTTCTTGTTTGTTGGAAGTCTTTCCAAGCCATGAAAACCATTTCACGGAAAAATATGACACAGTATTACGATGCTAGTGTGAATTAACACCTCACCCTTACAGGGAAGCGAAAAAAATGTTAATGTTTATGTTCCAGCCCCTCTGCCCTGGGTGCGCCTGCACTTGATTATCTCTCCACCTTGGAGAAGAAAGGGAAAGGAGTATTCATTGATTTCTTTGGTAAAAATTTGTTTTTGCCAATAACAAACTTCATTAAGATATCATTATAGAAAGACCCCTTCAACTAAAAATACATACGTTATGACTTTTGAGTAGGGAGGGTATATCCCCAAGAAATGGATTGCGTATACCTTGATTTTAAGCGTTGCAACATATGGCTGTGAGAGCTATAATCTGCGAAAAGTAAAGAGCATGCCATCAGGGTTTTCGAACTTTGGTTATGGAGGAGAATTTTCTATTGTTAAATGGACGGACAGAAGGACAACTGACTCGGTCAGAAAGCAGATTTGGTGTCAGCGGGAACAGGAGTCTGTTGTTGGTGAAAAGTCGTAAGATCATTATGGACATTTGCGACGTAGACCAGACAGTTTGGTGTGCCGTGTCCTAGATGACAGGATATATTGAATCGGGTTGGTCGCCGAAGATGTCACTGGATGAACAACGTCATACAGTGGTGCAATGGTATGGAATCGGCTAGAGACATCAGCCGATAAGCGCCTACGGCCCCCTTAGGCCAAGGCACAATAATTCAATCAATCAATCAATCAATCAATCAATCAATCAATCAATCAATCAATCAATCAATCAATCAATCAATCAATCAATTAATCAATCAATCAATCAAATAATCAATCAATCAATCAATAAATCAAATAATCAATCAATCAATCGAATGCATATGAGCAGTGGCGTACCTGGCATCCGTTGTGAGGGGAGGCAATCCGTCGCCAAATCCTTGGTTTAATTTTTTTGCCGGACATCCCAGCCGCCGAAAACTTGCTCAGCGGGGGAGGGGGGGGGGTAGTTTGAAGGCTCAAACCTTTGTCCGTCGTGATACGCAAATCAGGGTCTGAACAACCTGTGCTGCAGACCAGTACTTCCATAGGCCCTGTGTTATAGCTTCGCCGTCGTGCCCTAGTCAACAAGATGAGTCTTGGATCAAGGCGCTGTGAAATTGTAGTGCCAAAATAAAGTCTGTGCCTGCAGACTAGAGGGGGGGGGGTAGGGATAAAAAAATCATTCCAGATCCAATCAGGTTGACGGAAAATTTTTCATTACAGATCCTATCAAAGAGAGTCACACATGGGGGGGGGGGTAGAATAACGAAAATTTTTAAATTCCAAATCCAAGGTATATTATTTTTCAAGCAAAAAAAAAAAACTGTCCCGGGGGGGGGGGGCTTGAGATACGCTAGTGCATATGAGCATAGTTTACACGTGCTTCCGTCTTTAATGTTCTTCATGCAGGTTAAGCTAAGCGTAATAAAACACCACTGAAATGGTCGCTCATTAATTTTCATTTCTTAAAAGCACTTAATGAAGGTTGTAAACTGCCATTTTCTCACGGCTTCGTATTTTAGACCTTATCAGAGACACTGGTAGCATGAAGGGTTGCTAACCATATTCATTTTATTTTTAAAACTGGAAACATAATTTTTAGAGGACCACATGGAAATATTTAATAGATGGAGAAATCCAGGCCGATATTATCTAAATCTGTATGACTTGTGTAGTTCCGTGATATTCCATTACCAGTAATCGTGGCTCCGGTGCTTCTAATGTTATTATGACAACTTTCATTCTAAAAAGAAAACAGAATCTCGCCTGAATGACCAGATGACTGATATCTTTGTGATACTTCCTTGGCATGACCTTGCAATGAGATTTCAAAAGATCGATGATAAAGGAAACAGAAGTAATACATTACATTGATTTTAGCAGTCTTGCAAACTCAACAAATTAGATTTGTTAACTGAAACCCTGCTTAATTGGTTCGCAGATTATTGCTCTGGCTTCACCACATTACGTTAAGAAAATGACAAATGATGAAAAATGGTTGATAACTACAAAAAATTAATAATATTTCTTTGATATTTTTACGACTTCAGTTAATAACGCTGTACTCAAAACGGAGCTTTAGTGGATTCATTGACTTTTGTCATGATATTACTGTTGTTGCTGTTGTTGTTGTTCTCAGTAACGTGTCCTTGGCACATAATTCATATGTCATAACAGGCACAGTTAGTAATTTTATATTTGGATTCTATCATTATGTGCGTGCGTGTGTTTCCCCCAAGTGTTTTCTTTCATTCTATCCTGCTATGTCATTGCAAATATCTATTTCATTATTTTTTCTTTGATATCCTCACGTACCCAAAGTGTAGGCTTTAAAACGGGCACATGCACAATGACTGATATCAGAAACAATTCACAAAATACAGAAATGTGACAATTTTCTCATTTTGTCATTTGATTATTAGAGGTTACTTGTTCAGGGAATATTTTGTTATTTGCAGTTCTCGGGGAAACGTGTATTGATATCATTTCCTACTTTTATATTAAAGTACAAGCTTTACATCAAGGTCTGTAGTTTGATCAAAAAGATATCAGTTTATTATTTTTTTTTTTACAGTTTATAATGAAGAAGTGTAATCTTTATTGATTATGTTAGCTATTTTTTATAGTAGACTTCCCATCCCATACGGAAAAGGTCCGCTGCCAGGGGTATTTCCAGAGGTTTTTTTTTTTTTGAGAATGGGTCGGGATTATAATTTGGGGGAGTTTATTCACAATTTAATAGCATTTCCATTTACGTCATTGAAAAACAAAATGTCTTTGGCAAAAGGTTGGTCCTTTTGTTGTCGTTTTTTTTTTTGGGGGGGGGGTGTACAACTTTCTTTAGCAGATTAACACTAGTGTTTAGAAAGTGATAGCAAAGATGTGTTTACAAAGTAAATATGTATTAACCTCCGAACGTGTTTACAAAGTGATAGCAAAAATATGTTTAGAACAGCGTTAACTCGCTCAGCACAGTTTTTACAGTGAAATGTTATATTACTGATACATGTATGTAATCTGATGTCTTACCTTTAATTTGTGGTGTACCACAAGACAGTGTGTTCTTGATCCTTTGTTGTTTTTGGTTCGTTTTGTATTTTATGCAGACGGTGCTAATATTTCCATGTAGAAATAAAACTACTCGTTGAAGCATTGTAAATAATAAATCAATAAATGCAAATGATTGGCTCAAGGCTAATGGACTGCAAATGAGCACGGATGAGACAAAATGTATATTTTGCTTGAGGTTTCATGTTGTACAATGCCTATGGAGCAAACCCAGTCCCTTTTAGGTAAATAGGAAGAGTGCTTTCAAATATGGATGTTAAACAACATTGATTTTATCAATTCCTACTAATAATATGCCACCTACCTTACCTGCCAATCTTTTTTGAACGATAATTCAATATCAGAATCTATACATTCGTGTGCGTACGTTTGCGTTTCATGGTTCTTTTGTGTGTTTCATTTTCCCTGTATCTGTAATCTCCTTTGTCATGGTAATTGTGCGTATATCATTCCATATTTTGCAACCTTTTGTTATTTAGGAATCATGGTGCAATCAAGTAACTCGCTTTCTTTCTAAATGCATTCACATCCACATATTGTTCTATTCTAAATAGATGCTACTTGTATGAAATAAATAGCATTGAATTGAATTGAATTATTCTTCTCTCTTCCTCTTCCTCCTCCTCCTCCTCCTTCTTCTTTCTCCCCCTCTCTCCTCTCTCTTCTTCTTCTTCTTCTCC
>JZLH01S0001941.1:20885-31389 GCA_001188425.1 Eucidaris tribuloides
TTATGCAAATAAGTGTATGAAATTTTGGTTTCGGCTGTAACTCACTAAAAACAGCTAGTAGAATGGTAATTTTTGGTGAAGATATTCATTTTGACATTTCTAACAATTATCTACAAAAAACATTTGCCGAATTCGAATTAATTTCTTATGTATTTTATTGTTTTGTGAATTTCTTATGTATTTCCTTGTTTTTTCGACCTTTTGTTTTCTATTGTTTTTTCGATGAAATTTGTTGGGGACACTTTTGCAATCATAAACAGCATAAAATTAATTCATTTCAACCAGTAAAAGCAAAAATATTCATACATTTATGATTTTTGACTGAAAACACAATTTCCATTGATTTGTACACGAAATCACGTTTTTGAGCAATTTTGGGGTTGATATGCATGTATAAAAAGTCGCGCAGCATCGTAACGGTATGTCCGATTTTCGCGAAAACGGTCTCAAAAGATGCGCAAGACTTGAAAGTAAAAAGTCGGCGAGCGACGCGGTGAAAAAAATTTTGCGCGGCGGCGTGGTCGCGAAATTTGTCGGGGGGGGGGGGTCAAATTGACCCCCCCCCACGTTAATATAGGGTTAAGAGCAAAGTCTTAGCTTTCGAATACTGTTCGTTCTGTTCAATTTGCTTGTTTTAATCTCGAGATATATTTAGTTTACAACAAAAGGGTTAAATCCCAATTGTGCCACTTCATGGGAAGAGGGCCTGATACTTTCATTGACTGTAGTAAAAGTGGAACATCTGTGATTTTACCCTTTCGTTTTTAATTAAAGATATCTCAGGATTAAAACGAACAAACTAAACAAAACAAATGGCATTTGAAAGATGAGACTTTGCCCTTGATGTTGACATAACCATCATGTCACAACATTATGCCTTTACATTGTGCCTTTCACTTGCACAATTTTTTTTTTGAGACGCACTGTACATTCTGCCTAGCACAAGTAATTTCCTGGTAATACCAGTACTGAATTCACTATTTTTTTTACTCTTATCATTGAAAATGGATTCTAGTGCAAATTATTCTGAAAACCTGCAGTATATTGTGCAAATAAACTTCAGACTGTCACATGACAATGTTCACCGACTATACTTCCTAACAAGCCCAAGTTCACTGATGTAACACCGCTCCTCAATGACTTTCACTGGCTCTCCATCTCCAAGAGTATTAAATTCAAGACTGTTATACATGCCTATAAAGCCCTCCATGATGAAGTACCTGCTTACCTCTTGAAGCTCCTCCATATCCGCTGGTCATCGTACAATCTCCGGGCTACAACAGATACTGTACTGTACTCCAAGAACCTGAACAACATCCGGACATCGTGCCGTCACTGTTGCAGCACCAAAATCCTGGAACAGTCTCCCCATAACATCCAGTCAGTAGTTAACACAGACCAATTAAAAAAAAACTTTAAAAAACTCAATGTGCTCCAAAAGTAAAACTTCTTTTAGTTTTGACGTATTTCTAATGGTATAGTGATAACATCAAGTTTAATGCTATTATTTGTGTTTCTGTTTGGTTCAATAAGTATATTCTTGTATTTTTTTGTAATTATGTGAGCACCTTTTGTCTATTTTTGGTTGATAATAATATTAATGAATTTTTCAATTCCTGTTCTCATTTTTCAGCAACCTAGTGCCTTTGCTACAGCCAGGGTGGTGATCCAGACGGATGGACTAGGATCCCAGGGTATGTTCCGAGGGCTGACATCTACTCTAGGGAGACACGGCATATTTAACATGGTTTACTTTGGATTCTATCATACCATCAAGAATTACTTCCCAGCTGCAGAGGTGACATACTTTGAACACAAAACACACATACATGTAGAGGGCAACATGAAGGGTTTTGTCATGTTTTTTTTCAGTTTTCTCTCAGGATTCTGCATAATATCGTTTGTACAAGGGTGTAAAAAGTGTACATGTGAGGACTTGTTTAAGTGACACCAAATTTATTCAGCATACTTTACCTCTTTGCACCACAAATAATAACTTTTAATTAAGTATTTTTAGTATGTTAGTATTAAAATTGGTAATTATACCGCCTCCAAAGAAAGTTTGATAGGTAAGGTATGAAATAAAATGTTATTATTCAGGGCTACTTTCAAGCCCAGTTTAGTGATTTTAGTATGTTATAAATTGAAGTCTATGAAGAAAATTGAGGGGTATTTAGTGATTTTAGGGGGCTATTTTGTTAAATTTTGGGGGCTAAATCGCCCGTTGCCCCAGGGTATTTCCTACACTGTTGATAGGAATCAGCATGTAGTTGGTTGGTTGGTCCATTGCAAATCTTGTAGATCGAACTACTTGCTTATTTTTTGTGAAATTTGACACACATTGGTGTTAGGGTAAAGATGTGAAAGACATGTTTGAATGTGTCAAAACGGAAACTGCATTGCCATGGTAACAGCATATTTTGGCAATAAATCAGGGAAACTATTGCGGATCAAACTACTTCCTCATTCTTTGTGCAATATTTACAAAATTTGGCACATACATTTGTCTTGGGGTCAAGATATTCAAGACATATTTGAATGTGTTGGAAACTGCATTGCCATGGCACACAAGGCTGTCCTGATAGGGCAGGGGTGTAAGTCCCCTTTAGTGATATTTCTAGTTACGCTTTTACCTAGTACAGTGCACCCTCGTTATAAAGAACACTGATATAACAAAATTTCATTTTAAAGGAGTAAAATCTCTGGTCCCGTATCTTGGATTTCCTTTGTATTGTATTGTTTTCACATTCCTGATATAAAGAAATTTTGAACAAAATTTTGAAGAAACAATTTCAGGCGTCCCAAGGACATCTTTATAACGAGAGTACACTGTAGAGGAACAGCCCTCACTAGATTAGTTATAAACTGGTAGGTTTAAATTGGATATTTCATACAAATTTGACATTTAATCACAGATTGTTTTTATGAAATTGGAAAACATGCACATTTTCTATACATGTGTAGATGTGTATTGATTCAAAACTAATAACTACAAAAAATTCATTAATTTCATTAAAATTCATTAATTTTATTCATTAATACAACAAAATTGTTGTAACCTCAGAAGTCTTCTCAACATTGCAATAAAAGTTATATTGTTACAAAGGGTATATATTTTCACAAACTTTTGTACACAACACTTACTCCATTGAGTACATGTATGTGTAAAAAGTTATAACTGCAAGATGCTGACACTTCATTCCAGTGGTTGGTCAATATGGCACCAGTCAAAATGATGGAAAATGCTTGACATGTTAAGACATCACATTTCTCAGAGAGAATCTGGTCATTTGGGATATCTTAACCCCTAATTTTCAATGTAAAATTAACATGCAGATGCACAACATAATACATAAAATACCTGGTATATAAGTAACACCTTATGATGCATACTACAATGTAATATATTGTGTACAGTACTTACATGTTTACTGAGTGTGTTGAGAATTAAAACTTGATACTCCAGTGTAAAATTTCTTAACCTACTCTATCATGTAATAGCCCCCTTTCTTTTTAGGAGATTATGAATTTATAGTTTAACCCTAAGAAGGCGTGGGGGGGGGGGGGCAGAATTGGCCCCCCAGACGTTTGGCGCAATATGTCTGTAACGCGCAAAGTAGTTGCCATGGCGTTTCATGACTTTTTTCTCTCGAATCTTGCGCATCTGTCCTGTCGAGACCAAATTTGCGACATCTGAGTACACGGTTCCGAAGTTACGTAACATTTTGTACTTGCATGTCACCCCCAAAATCGCTCAAAAACGTGATTTTGTGTACAATTTCAATACAAATTGTGTTTTTAGCCAAAATTCATAAGTGTATGATTATTTTTAGTTTTACTGGTTAAAATTAATGAATTTTGTGCTGTTTATGATCACAAAAGTGTCCAGAACAAATTTCAGTGAAAAAACAATAGAAAACAAAAGGTTAAAAAACAAAGAAATATATAAGAAATTCACAAAACAATGAAATACATAGGAAATCAATTTTGATTCTGGATTTTTTTCAGTATATTTACTAAGAACATTAAAAAGAGTGTGTAGACCTAAAAATTAGCATAGCCCAAAAAGTCCAGCCTGATTAGGGTTAAATCAAGGCAAAAAATTGGCAAAGGATGGCAGAAACTTACCCACCAAATTTACTCTGACAATGTTCCAACACTTTGGTATGTGTTTCCTTGCAGGACTCCAGAATGGAACTGGGGCGCAGATTTCTGATAGGTCTGATAGCAGGTGTTTTAGGTTCTACCATCAACATTCCATTTGACGTTGCCAAAAGCCGCATCCAAGGACCCCAACCTATACCAGGCCAAGTCAAGTACAGCGGCTGCTTCCAGACGATGGCCATTGTGTACAGAGAGGAGGGGTAAGGACATTCTTCTTGTCACTGGGTGATTCCAAATTGAGAATTTCGACATTTTTACCTCATTTTGCATTCTCCTAACCATACCCGAAGACATTGAAGATATTTTTGGTAATACAGTTACAGTGCTATGGGAAGGGATAGTTTTACAAGTGGTCGGTCAGAATGAATTCTGTGTTGACTGAAATAGAGTCAAAAATGCTTCATGTCATACGAGATAGACAAATGTCCGATAATACATGTGGCAGTGACTACTTACTTTCTATTTTCATAAAGAAGTGATGAATTACTTCACTTATAATTTTGTGGTAGTGTTACTGCATGATCATCAAATAAATCTTCATTCCTTGTTTAGGTATCAAACTAAAAAAATGCAAAAATAGCAAAAGTCTAATATGTAATCATTCTACTACTCACTTCCTGTCAAAAGGGCTCAGCTTAACATGACAAAATTTAGAGATGTCATGGCTATTTCCATGTAATCGGCAGTATTCTAAATAACTTTAATGAATGGCTTACTGTAGATTGATTACACTTGCACAATGCATACCCATACCCTATTTTAAGAAATTCACTCAAATGTTGTGATTTTGTATGTGTTGCAAAATATCACTCTTTGTACAAGCAGTTTGTTTTTTGAGTAATGTGTCATACTGATGAGATAACTTGATAAATGTTTCAGTGCAGGTTGAAAAGCTTTCTTCTGTTCTCTACATAATTTTTGCTGTACCTAGTTTCATTATTATTATTTCTCCATTTATTTCACCTCTTTTACAGGTTCTTTGCTCTATATCGAGGTCTTGTGCCAAAGATCATGCGTCTAGGACCAGGAGGGGCCATAATGCTGCTAGTCTACGACCATGTCTACACGTGGCTGAAGGCACACACATGATGAGGGCTCCCTCTAGTGGCTGCATGTGGGTAGCTAATTGATATTTTACCTCACTGATTGGGTAAATGTCTCTGATGTGGCGTGGAGTCTTGAGTCCTGAATATGATACCTTCCTGAAAAGCATCTCTCTGTTGCTGTGCTGGAAAGAGCAGGGCTGTACTTGCAAATTCCTAATCCTCTGGTGATAAACAAACTCTTCAAGGTCCAGCCCCTTTCTGGATAATCTTCATAACATGTTATGATTTAGGCAGGGTTTTCTTTTTGGTAAGATGTAGTTTGGATGATTTTAGACTTTTATTAACGAGCTCAACAAAATATGCACTATCCATTTACTAGAAAAGTAAAATGATATGATATAACTCTGAGAATGAAAGTACTTATTACTTTTATATATACTGTTTTAATATATATGTTTACATATATATATAATAGTAATTAATATCATTCAAATGAGAAGTGCAAAAATCTGTTGCTTTTTAGGTGATGTTGTGTATTTTTATATTAAAGGCACTGTATAACAGTGTTTCCAGTTTAAAAAATCTGAGCTGCATGATTCCCCATGCTACCAGTGTCTCTGACATGGTATAAAAATGAAGCTTTGAAAAAATTGCAGTTTAAAACGATCAGCAAGTGCTTTAAAAAAGTAAAAATCATTGAGAGACCATTCCAGCTTTTCCCATAGACTGCTGTGTTGCAGAATTTCATGTTGCAGAAATTAATGTGCCAATTTGTATCTGCACATATTGTACCAGTGACAGCATAACTGTCCAAACTTTTGTGTTCTAAGGTGTTTATATGTCCATTCAAACACTGTCAGATATGTCAGATAGCAAAGTTCAACAATTTTTTAAACGTGTCTTCCACAGTGTTATATAGTGTCTTTAATACCTATTAACAAGGCATTTCTCTGTGCGAGACAAGTTTAACAGTTCCGAAATATCAACTCAACCATCATGCTGCCAAAATTTGATTAAAAGGGAGAACGGCACCGGCAACTTAAACAAGGCATAGATTAAGAAACATTTTGGAGTTCTTGCCAACCAATGCAGATCCGCAACTACACATTGCTGGAAACTGACCAAAGCATGACGCCGACTGCATGCCACCGCGACGTGTGGTTAGTCAGCCGCGAGTAATGTATCAGACTGTTTGAATCGATAAGCCCTCCCCCCATGACTGGTTCTGCAAGTTTATCTTAAGACAAGGCTTGTCAAAGAGCCATAAAAGTAAACCACAAATTAACTAATTTATAAGGGCCTTGCTGAAGGTGTGAGTGTCAGCACAAATGCGCCCTTAATTTAGGCTGTATTTTACCATAATTCTCACAATACTCTCAATGCCTCTTTATTTCTTAAGTTATGCCTATTAGCTGCTGGTGCCTTCTCCCTTTAAGGTCAGTAATTTCAGTCTGTCAGTATGAATGTAAAAGGTGTGAAGAATGAGAATAAGAAGTATAGTTTAGTGATGAGTTCTATCTGATAGTTTATCTGTGTATTTTTATTCTGTAATATAATAATGATAATATACAATTAGGTAGAAATTTCTGGAAATGCAATATATTTTTATATGAATTTTAAACTAATTTAATATTTTTCTAAACAAAATATGGTATGTATGTGAGAGTTACATGGTTGTGCACCAAACTGAGGGCTGTCACCCAGTGATATAGCAACCACATACAGACAAACAAACAAGAAGAGATAGTTGGAAGGAAATAGTTGCGCCATAGCAAGCTATCTTGAGAGGATAGACTGATGATATACATTACATTGGAGTAACAGCTGATGTGAGTCTATGCTGTTTGGCCAATTGTAATTCAGCCATTTGTTTACATTAACAGAAACAATACTTCCAAAAAGGAGAAACATTTTGTTTTATATTGTAAATCTGTTTTATCAATGGCTTGTTTGACACAGACACATATTCCATTTTGTACTTACAAAGAAACGTATGTATCAACTGACATCAAGTTCCTAGTACCTTGTCACATTTTAAGTGTTAAACATAATAGGAAACATGTCACGTTGCAATGAATTATGCAAATCAAAATGGATGGTATTCCAAAGTCTTTGTCCTGACATGTATTTTATAGTATTTTCAGGAAGTGAATGCTACAAGTATGTCTATTAGCTTGAAATTTCATTTTGAAAGATCTGCTATCAGTACTTGAAGTTAAGTAAACTAGACTGTATCAGGTGGCAACCTGCTTTACTAATGTTGTCTATGAAAACAGGTGATGTATTGTGGGTGATTTTTGAATGTGGTTACTGCTGTCTTCATCATAATAAGTTGACACTGAATGTGCCAGAAACATCATGGTTTTGTCTTTCCTGAGATCCAGGGATTTTGTAAGTTTGTATTCTCAGATATGGTATTTTAGATTTTTGTTGGTATTAAAGATTTCTTTTCTGTTAAATTGCAGTGATTACTGTGAGTATAGTCATAATTATACATGTTTTGACTTTGGACATAAATTATTACTCTTTCAACCATCATCTCTTCCTTCTTTCACGACGAAAGTGTGACAGCTTTCATTAAAGGTTCATATATGAACCTTTTACTTCTTTAATAATGGTACTTAAATTTCATGCTTTATACACAATAGGCTAAAATATGACGTGGGCTATTTCATACTGTATATGCTTGTTTAATATGGGGAATTTTACAATCACATTCCTGGCTATGAAACAATATGCAACTTTGATGAATTGTAGCTTAAATTTATGAATAGTAAATGCAATGACTGCAAATGTAACAACATTTTCGAAAGTGCTGTGAAGTTTGAATTTTGAAAATATCTGTATACAAGATGCCAGTGTAGTATTGATAATGGTGGTAGTTTTCAATATGCATGCTGACAAATTGTTGGAACCAAATCTACTACTCAAATTCACATCATTCTTATCACTTGTGTGTGCATGTAAATATGATACTACTTGGTAATTGATATACACTGTACAGTATACAAAGATTTATATTTTTTTATCAAATGATGCTGCATATAATGTACATCATATAGTGTGACGTCTTTGGAAGATGGCTTGAGTAAAAGAAAAGTAAGATTGATTATGCAACTATGGTTGATAAGAAAAAAGTAATATATAGGTACAGCCAAAGAATTTTCATTTTAGACAGATATAACATTGAAATGAGTGAAATAGTACATGTTATATACTATACTAATAGATGAATATTTTATGTACTTAAAAGACAATATTCTTGATTTGCAGAGATGTTATGTTCTAGGTAAAAAGGTCACAAGTTCATAATTGGTTTTCCGCGTAACCGCGGATCACCATAGATTTCATCAGAATTTTTTTTTGTTCGTGTTTCTTTCTGGTCACCTTTTGTGTACGCGATATATCAAGAACAGTCGTGGCAATAGTCTTGTAACTTAGCATAGTCATGTCCTATGTCAATACCTCGGCATGGTAATCTTGTCAATGTCTGTGACATCATCTATGATGTCATAAGCCAAAAGTTAGACTAAACCTCTATTTGCAATATCTCAAGCCTTCCGTTGAATAAAAGAATCAAATTTGGCAAAAGTCAAGTTAAGGTCAAGGGTCATTTGCTGGATCTAAACATGTGCGGGCCCGCGTCTCCAAAGGCGTGTACGGGCATGCCAAAATTTTAAAATGCTCCAAATGACTTGATCACCATAGATTTCATCAGAATTTTTTTGTTCGGGTTTCTTTCTGGTCACCTTTTGTGTACGCGATATATCAAGAACAGTCGTGGCAATAGTCTTGTAACTTAGCATAGTCATGTCCTATGTCAATACCTCGGCATGGTAATCTTGTCAATGTCTGTGACATCATCTATGATGTCATAAGCCAAAAGTTAGACTAAACCTCTATTTGCAATATCTCAAGCCTTCCGTTGAATAAAAGAATCAAATTTGGCAAAAGTCAAGTTAAGGTCAAGGGTCATTTGCTGGACCTAAACATGTGCGGGCCCGCGTCTCCAAAGGCGTGTACGGGCATGCCAAAATTTTAAAATGCTCCAAATGACTTTTTAACAGTACTATATTTTTCAGGTCATTTGGAGCATTTTGGTGTGCACGCGTACTCGCACGTTTTTTCGCGCACATCCCCACCCCTACCATATAACATGTTTTGGGGGTTTTGGATGTCTGACTGAATTCTACGTCACTTAAAACCCTTTCCCGTCCACCAGAACCCCATATATCGCTTACACGCGTGCGCATGTGCATAGTGAATGACGGCCATTTTTAAATCACTCATAACTCTCTAGAATTAATGGTGACCCCTACTTTTCATTGCCTATTCTGATAGCTTATGATGCGGCGTAGAATAACTCTTCAGGCATCACTTTCCATGCCAAACTGTTGTGACGTCGTCTATGACGTCACAAATTACTTTTCGTCCATATCTCGTGATTGGAGTTGTGTAAGGTGACCAAACTTGCTTGGCAAAACCTTCATGTCAAACGCTATCACTGTCACTAACCTTATGAGTGCAGGTGTTCACAATGAATGCGTATGCGTGCGTTTAACTGTACTTTTTTTAATCCATCATAACTCTCTCAAATTAATAATGACCCCTACTTTATATTGCTTCTTCTGATAGCCTATGATACATAAATAAAATTTCAGTCATCACTTTACATGCCAAATTGTCATCTATGACATCATGAAGAAAAAAACATATTTCATCCATATCTCATGACTGGGAACGAGGAAGATAACCAAACTTGGCATACAGTAACTTCAGGTCAAGGTCATCACTGGTGCTAATCATAAGCACGTACACGACAGGACCAACATGTCCATGCTCATCGAACATTTAGATAAATGTTGGATACAGAATTAAATGTGAAAAGGGACAGCTTTGAACAAGCAATGATAATGCATAGGTTGTCGCAATCTCTTTACATCAAATGATCGGAGCAAATACGCGGATCACCAATTTGTCTCAGTGACGAATTAAAATCTAGTATTACAATTTTGGGTGGTTCGTGCTCATCCAAACTTCCAATGGGGCAAATGTTTTGTGTGTGTGTTTAAGTCCCATTCTAATCAAGAATATCAAACTTTACTTATGTGCAATAATCATGGGTTTTCTGTTAAAAATGTTACAGAAAATGTTATTTATCATTGAAGTTCTTACAGTAGATGATAACTGGTTTAATTGACAAAGTTAAAAATGTCGGTTTACAGTTTGACATCAGCACTGGGGTGCCCTCCTGATGATTGCACTGTATCATCAGGGTTCCCAGCCCAGCAGGG
>JZLH01S0001949.1:21253-36111 GCA_001188425.1 Eucidaris tribuloides
CCGTCAATCCAGTTGCCAAAGTAATGAAGAGCATGTGGATGGAGAAAAATGAGATGAAATTTATATTGCTCATCTCATGATATGTGAGATGTAGTCACCATGATCTCCTTCTCTGTTTCCCCTTCTCTTCCTCTACTACTCATGTCCCCTCCTCCATTAATTCTCTCCTCTTTCCTCCTTTTCCTCTTGTTCTTGCTCTTTCTTGTTCTTGTTTTGTTGTTGTTCTTCTCTTCCTTGTCCTCCTCCTCCTACTCATTCTCCTCCTCCTCCTACTCATTCTCCTCCTCCTCCACCCCTCCTCCCCCTCCCCATTCTTCATCTTCTTCGTCTCCTCCTCCTCTTCCTCCTCCAGCAATTCCAACAGAGATTAGGTTTTAATTCCTCCAGTGTTTGTAGATATTTTCAATAAGCACATCGGTCTACCTCAGTTCTGTTATGTTTTACTAATCGCCAAAGAAATATGTCTGCTTCGTTTATTGTTTGGAATTCCTACAAGTTCAACAGTTTATGCCAAAAGCTATTTTCAGAACATACAAATTTGTAAGTTTGATACTTTGTTACCACCTGTGTTATTCCGTTGCCTCCAAGATTCTGAAAATCCCTTAGATTTAAAACATGGCACTTCCAGCTCCTGTAGTCAACAGGCTAATTATAACTGAAAATGTTTTTTTTTTTTTCTAAACATACCTAAAGAACCAAATGAGTGGACACACATCATCTTTTAAAGTGACTGGACTGGGCCTGTATAGTCCGGATTGAAGGAGTTGTCATCAGTATTGTTTATAACTTCAGAGTTTATATCCAGTATGTAAGGAATTATGTTGAATTTATTTTAAATGTTTATCAACTATGGAAGGAATTGTTAAGGACTGTTTTCAATCATAGTTTCCCTTAGATATCAATAACACTGTGATATTTGGCCCCTTTGAAACTTGTAATATCAAAAATGATGCAGGTTCTTTGATGAAATTAATTCTGAGTTTTATAGTCAACATCATCTTTGCCTTCTTCTTCTTCATCATCTTCATCATTGTCGTCGTCATCACCACCACCACTTTATAGGAGCTGTTCTGTGTTGGGCATAAGAAAATGAAGTTTTTCGCATTTGTTTGATTGTGTCCATATTTTCAAATTTTCCTGTGATTTTGTCCCTATTTCTTAGGTTTCATGGTTGGTAGGTATGCCATAATCATCATCATCACCATCATCACCATCATCATCACCATCATCATCATTACCATCATCATCATTACCATCATCATCACCACCACCATTATCATTACCATCATCATCATCATCATCATCATCATCATCATCATCGAGCTTTATGACCTAGCTTTAATACTTTCTCCTGTCAAAACATTCATACAATTCCTGTTCTTAGGACCATAGGCTGTCATAAATTTTGCATTTGCAGAAGGAATCCTTATGACTTTCAAGTTTACAACCTTTTTATAGAGGTTGACACCCATATTGTCTGCACATTTAACTTGTAATGTGAAGATAATCCAATTGGATGGTATACTGGTAAGAAATAGAAGCACCAAATCTTCAACAGGAATGTGAGTGCTGTTGATGAGTTCATGTAATGAAGGATGTAGCTTAAAGGTTGTGTTATGTTAATTTTGTCTGTTTGTTTTACTTGCCATGAAATGGTAATAATTAATTTTTAGTGCATAATTGTATTTTTCCTGTAATCTTGCCAATACTTACCATGTGTCCTGTAACACAAGGTTAAACAATTGTCAGTCAATTTAAAAAGAAAAACTTAAAATACATGTTAAACTTCTTGCAACTTCTGTCAATTTGTTTATTTTGTTCAATATTAGTCCGTGTATTTATTAGAATTGTTTATGCCATGCTGGAAAACGACGTTTGTTTTGTTAGCAAGATGCATTCCTGTGTTTTCATGATTGTCCTTGCCAAAGAAACAGTAATAAGGCCAACAATGTGAATTATGAAATGGTATTCGGTTGTTTAAAACTCTCGAAGGGCCATGTGTTAAATAACCGACATGCAGGTCTTTTCTTTCTGAAACCTATTGTTTTATGAAAACAAAAATGGTGGTCGGGTATTCTTTCGTAGTACAATGGGATTGTGGAACAAAGTGATATGTACACACACACACACACACACAACAAAATTATTTCATGATTTTTCTGATTATGAACAAAATGTTGAATCATGATCATGATGAAAATCCTGTTTGGTTGCAGATCTGCAACTTCAGCACTCAACCTTTACGTTACGGATCTACAACTGTGGCGTGTTACGAGTTAAAGGCAAGGTTCACCCTGACGTCAAGTTGGTTTTAATAAAAGCAGAATAATGAGAGAAACATATTAGTGGAAGTTTGGCGAAAATCCACCAAAGAATAACAAGAGTTATGAAGGTTCAAAGTTTTAATATTGTGACGTCACATGCGAGCAGCTCCCTATTATGTCATGTAATATAAATTCCATAATTGCCCTTTTTGAATGGTTCATGATAATTGAATGGGTTTTTTTCACAGAAACCTATTTGAAATGTTTCTGATCATAAATTGAATGCTGAGGTAAAATTATTTTTTTCTTCAAATTTCGGAGAAAACAGCATTTTTATGAAATTTATATTACATGGCATATAGGGAGCTGCTCGCATGTGACGTCACAAAATTAAAATTTTTAACCTTCATAACTTTTATTCTTTGGTAGATTTTCGCCAAACTTTCACTAATGTGTTTCTCTCATTATTCTGCTTTTATTGAAACCAACTTGACGTCAGGGTGAACCTTGCCTTTAATGGTGGGAACTTTATTGCAGCTTTATTGCAACTTTTTTTCATGCACAAACTCAGGAGTTGCCAAAGTAAATGTACATGTAGTACAATCCCTCTCCAACATGTTTTGTTGATCCATATGGTCATGAACTCTTAATCAGTTTGTAATCAAATGAATTCCATGTATCTGTTCAAACAGACTGTGTCGCTGACATCCATTTCATGATTGCATTTACCTTAGAACCTTGATATTCGATACCTTGAGATGAGATCGTTATGCAGCATTTCTGAAGTGATTGCTTTTTTTGTTTGTTTTGAATGAAATTATGCATAACATCAAATTATCTTGATGTTGTATAGTCCAAAAATTCATATTCTGTGTTCAGATTATTACGTATATAATACAGTGCACTCTCATTATAAAGAACACTGATATAACAAACTTTCATTATAAAGAAGTAAAATCTCTGGTCCCATTTCTTGGATTTCCTTTGTGTTCTATTGTTTTTGCAACCCTGATATAAAGAAATTTCATTATAAAGAACAAATTTCATGGGTCCCGATCCCGAGGACTTCTTTATAACGAGAGTGCACTGTACACCCAAAGTGATCCCTATTTGTACTACATGTATCAAGTTTGTTCAAGATCTCAGACTGGTGATGTTCAGAAATTACTGGGACCCTAGTCAGAATTTGGGGGTCAAGCAAATTACCTTCTGAGTGAGCCAGCTGGCAAAAGGATTGTAAGTCCACCAGTGATACACAGACTGGTGAAGTGATACACAGACTGGTGAAGTAACAGTCATTATGCGTGTATGTCTCTGTGTCTATTTCAGTTGAATGTGAACCAAATATATGATGACACACCCACATAACGATACACTGTATAGTCAGAAACTGGCATATACCAAATAAGCTGTTATGCAGATTGTTTTGGGAATAACGTATAAGCAGGGTTATAGCTAGAAAGATTTCTGTGCCAGTCGTAGGAAGGAGTTATGCAAGCGGAGCGAGCAAAGCGAGCGTAGCGCTCCTGGGTTTCCACATGGAAAAAAGAGCATTTGGAAGCGTTTATTTTACAAAATACATCTTCTGCTGAAATGTAATGATGTTTAAAGCTCAAAATACACGATTTATGTAGAGATTTAAAACATTTTACGGTCATTTGAAAGCTTTTCTGTGCCGGTCGGAGGACTAATGAATTCAGCTCAGTGCATGTCAGCTTCGGTTTGTGCCGGGTACTACCGACCGGCGCCGACTGCCGTAGCTATAACCCACGTATAAGCAAATGGATCATGTTACCATAAAGAGTTAATTGCAGATGGTCATGTGCACTTGAAACTGATGTTCCTTGAAAATATATGTATATAGATCTTCAGTCAAAATCTAATCATTCCAAATAAAAGTCTTTATTTGATATAATGCCATACTGTCTAGCTGTAGAATATGAACATGTGAAGTGAATCCAATTAGATTTTTAGTCATTGATACTAGTGTTTTTCCATGGCTGATACTAGTGTTTTAGGTCATTGCTCAGAAATACTTCTGTCTGTAATTTGCAGCTCCTCTGATGTAACTATGGCTAAGATATATATAACACAATGTAACCTATTCAATTGTTATATGTGTGCTGTCTTGTATATTCCCAGGCAAGGTTGTAATACAACTACTAGGACCTGCAAATACATGTAGCTAGAGGGAAATGAAAATTATTAAAATGTGTCAGATTGCTACTGTCCATGTACTCGAGAAATCTGATGACATTATCAAATTTCCCATTCGGATTACATACTGTATAATGGTTGACTTTGGTTGTCGTGGTGACTTCTAACAAAAGTCTAATCAAATATTCATCCAGATTACTTGAATTGCTATTCCATATATGTACAAACTCGTGTATTTGTAAAATTGTTTACTGTCAATAACATGTGTCAAACTTGGTAAGAGAAAATGCATTAAAAATGTACAAAAGTGAATTCCTTTTTTTGTAATTTGTTTCATTGTGATGCAAGATGTGAAAGAAGAATTATTATACAGTAGACTCTCATTATAAAAAAACAAACACGGGTTATGACAAAATTTTGTCATTAAAAAATTTCCTTTCTTGAATTTGAAAATTTGTGTTTATGTTTTTGCAATCCTGATACAGTGCACTCTCGTTATGAAGAACACTGATATAACAAAATTTCATTGTAAAGAAATAAAATCTCTGGTTCCATATCTTGGATTTCCTTTGTAGTTTATTGGTTTTTTCAACCCTGATACAAAGAAATTTCATTATAAGGAATAAATTTGATGGGTCCCAAGGACTTCTCTATATCGAGAGTGCACAAAATGTGTGAGAAAATTTTGTTAGAACAAAGTAATTTTCGTGGTACAGAGGAGTTCATTGTAATGAGAGTCTATTGTTTTAAGTAAACACAACAAAAAAAGTAACTACCCCCCTTTTCAAAATACCATAACTTTTTAAAGAAACGGTTTTGAGCAATATAATTTGGTAAGGGTGTTTCTGCACTAATTTACTAACTTATGTGTGAAAATGTGATTGATCCGTTGGGTCATGCATGAGTGAGCACGTACTAAAGGCAAAAATGTCACTTTTCAAAAGTCACAAGGGTCATTTTTAGGGATTTGTGATGAAGGAATTTGACAAATTCTGTTTCTGCTGAATGATTAAGTGCTGTTTATGTTAATCATCTATCATTTGACGCCCTCAGTCCTCTTTAGAAACTTTTCGCACATTTTACGCTTCAGTGAGATCGATTTAAAGATTTCCAATGCTTTCTCAATTTTGAACTTGTAAAATCCATTAAGTTTATTGAAAAAAATGAAAATTGAAAATTATCAGCAAAGTGTGTCTTTACATGTTGTACAGACATGAGAGGTTGTAACCATGTCATGGTTCAGTGAGCACACTTTATAAACAAAACAAACAATACCATTATTTACCGCTATTTTGGCATAAGAGATGACTCCTGTGACTTTTGAAAAGTGGCATTTTTGCCTTTAAGACATGCTTACTCATACATGGCTCGACGGATTAATCTTATTTTCACACAGAGGTTAGTCAATGAGTCTAGAAATATTCCTGCCACATTATTTTGCTCAAACTTATTTTGTTCAAAAATTATGGTAGTTTGAAAAAGGGGGTACATGTAGTTACTTTTTTGTTGTGTGTATAATCATCTAGTAATGCCAGATCTAGTCCTTTAGAATTTCATCCACCCCAACATGATCTCATAATCGTGTAATTATTAAATAAGAGACTGTATCAAGGAACAAAAATCTTGACGGGAGAAAAATCGTTTTATACACACAAGTTTTATTGTTTGGTTTTTAATTATGTATATACCATACATGGTATTCCATTTAAAGGCAGAGAGAAACATTTAATCGTGAAATATCCTCCAGGTTTAATGTATTATACACTTGTTGAATACGAGTGCATATTTATGACTGCAAAAGAACATCAGATCAATGATCAAGAGTAATTCAAAATTACATGTATTTATTAACACGATATTTCTTCAATACAAAAGGGAATTAAACTCATCGCAAAAGTGTTGTCTTTGGCAACAAGACGGTGGAATTAAACTTCCTTGGGTCTGCAAATTATCAACAAATTAAAAGCATTTCCCTGGAAAGTGAAATTATCTTATTGAAAGTAAACACATCCCTGTAAATGTATTAGGGGTGGGATTTCTTATTTGTGCTCCACCATGTCTTCTTGTCATTTATCCCCTCCTTCCTCCGGGGGGGGGGGGACACTTGAACCATGCCCCAACCTGAAATCGGTCACCAGAAGTAATCCCTACTTCCTTACACACGAATGTTTGAATGGATTTATGGGGCCAAATTACCTTCTACTATCTGTTCTAGTAATATTTCTTGTGGCTTAAACCATCATGTTTTGTCCCAAAAATCATACGACTATTACCACAAACGTAACTCACGAGTATAATGTGTAACGATCGCCAGCAGGCCCTTACAAAATCATAAACGTTGTGTTTCCATCATAGTTCTTATTCAAATTTCTGAACCAAGATTAAATTCAGTGTCAAATTTCAAACGGGAGAAACACAACAAGATCTTATAACTTTCTGATCATAAATGTAATGCCATTTCGGTCTTGTTTTTTTTAATTCACTTATATGAAAGAAGTATTCTAGGTTTCTGCTGTCGGTTCTTTCACTACTTCAGATGGTTCCTCCGCAGATTCAGATACCTCTTGTGCGGTACCAGAAGGGTCCTCCGTGGTACCCGAAGGGTCTTCTGTGGTACTCGAAGGATCATCTTTGGCACTCGAGGGGGCATCCGTGGTACCCGAAGTGCCATCTGTGGTGGCCGAAGGGTCACCTGTGGTACCCGAAGTGCCATTTGTGGTACCTGAAGGCTCATCAGTGGTACCTGAAGGCTCATCAGTGGTACCTGAAGGCTCATCAGTGGTACCTGAGGGCTCATCAGTGGTACCTGAGGGCTCATCTGTGGTACCAGTGGTGTCACCTGTGGTTTCGGCAACCTCGTTAGCAGGAACAGGTGCAGCAACTTCCTGGTTTGGTGCCTCACTGCTTTGTGATTCCGTTTTGGTTTCTTCTACAGTGAAATAATCAGAACAAGGTAGATATCAAACGGGAAATGGCAACTTCGAAAGTACATGTAGTCCTCAATTTAGGGTACAATGCTTCTAGAATCAAGTACATGTTTAGCATGGATGTAGTCGAGGCAGACCGTTCCGAATCACGAGGCCCCTGGAAAAATATTTCCCATAGACTTTGTACACGTGAGTCGGTCCGAGGCCAAGGCCGGCAAAATTCGGCCTCGAGGCCGGCCTCGACTACATCCCTGATGTTTAGTGTTTAAAGTTTCTGCTATGAAGATTTTATTGTCATACATTTCCTCTTTGTTACATAATTATCATCAAAAAAATGTTGTGATGGTGATATTTTGTAGCGTTTGTATCTTTGTATGGTATTAACTTCTATAATTCAAGTCTAGTAAATAAATCCCTTGTTCTCCTTTAGTCAACAAATTCAAGACATATCCTAACAGCCTGAATGTATACTCTTGCCAGTGTTAACATCGGTATATGTGTTAACGTATTTGGTTCTGGAGGTATTTTTGACTTCTTCTAACAACGTCCTTGTCCTTTACTGTGTATTTCGTAATAATCACAGGACCCTGGGAACGATTTTTTCACCGGGGGTGCAGAGATATATATTTTCGCGTCCCCCCCCCCAAAAAAAAAAATCGCGGCCAAAAGTTTTTTCACGGCCAAATTCGCGGCCAAATCAACAGCCGAAAAATTGCTAGGGGTGCTTCAGCACCCCCCAGCACCCCCGCTTCCCAGGGCCATGAATAATCATTTCCTTTTATTAATAGCTATGATTTCATTAATTGTCAAAGTACACACATATGTATTCCTTTCTGGCCTAACTAAAATAAATTTTCCCAATTTTAACACATTCTAACTTATTAACGTACTTCCCGAGTAACAATTATGATTTATGACAATCATTTGGAGGTCCCATTTAACCCGCAAACAAGCATTCAATGAGCTGCTCCGTGCAATTATTGTCACAGTTATTAAATGGCCATTATAATGTCCACTGAAATTGGACAGTACATGTATGTGTGGGCGGTGTTTTTTGTTTTGATATAGTGTGTGCACACGTCTTTCATTAAGAGATGTTTGCGGGTTTTCTTCAATATCATACTGTCAGTCACCGAATCCCTACTGATCTTCTGGTTAAAAACGAAATAGATTTCTATTTCCCTTTTTTTTTGGGGGGGGGGGGGTAGTCTCATGATTTCAGTTGTAAGCTGCGTTTCAAGTGTAGACCGAATTGTAACATTTTTACCTCATGATGACTTAAAACTGACAAACATGAACTTTCTTTGGCTTGTGATTATCCTCGCTGGGTTGATAAAAAGCATCGTATCTCATTACTTTTCAAAAATCCTTGGGGTATAAAGCTACAATTTGTTCTTTCCAAAATACACATTTCAATCTCAAAAGCTAAGTCAACTGTGGCACGTAAAGAGAAGGAAATCCCATTTGTTTCAGTGCTATTAAAGCAGCCATGATTTTTGGCTCTAATTACTAATTTTGGGGATTTTATGCATTGCACACTCATTGAACTATTGAACACTGTCGTGAAGGTCAGATGTAAAAAAAATGTCCATGTTAAAATAGGACATGCACAATGTTAAATAGTGTCTTAAAGTTTGCTGGGTATGTGCTGAAAGTTTATGCTGGGAAAATCGTAAAATCATGAAAATTGCTGTTACAGGACTGCACGGATAGATTGCTTCCTAAGAAATGTGTGAAAGGAGAACAAATATAAACGCACTTACCAGCAGGCGAAGTGTCCACATCTTCTGCAACGGGCTGGCCGCTTTCGAGATCTTGATTGGTTCACGTAACCCGCCGATGGAGGGTTGAGTTCTTCAGTAGTTTCCAATTTGTTAGCTGCAAATTAGAAGAAGCATTTGGGTTATGATTAAAGACTCTATGATCTTTAAATACCATGAAACACTCAGGCATAAATATTTATAAAGATTAAGTGTTTCTTTTAAGTTCTCTATTTGTTTCAGTTATTTAAGTTGTTATTTTGTTTAAATTTGTGTAGTAATTAGCAACATTTCTGTTTGAAATTGGCACAAACACCATTTCAGTAGACACCATAAAATTAATCAAAACTCTTGAATGACAAAGGTAAATTAAATGAGATAAAGTGTATCAGAAATGATTATTATTCTGCTTGAATTTAATACCAAATACGAGTAACTTTGGTGAAAAATAATTGTCTTGTGATTGTACAATGTAATATTTGTTTTAGCCACATGAGTAATTATCAATTACCAAAGTACCAATTTACAATAATACCTTACCCCCTCGCACGGAGACTGTTACAGTGTATACTTCTCTTTTTTATTTTTGTATTTGTTCGGGTGACGAGGAATCTCAGTATGTGTATACAGGTGGCTATCTCTGCCGTCGGCTCACAAAGAGAGGTGACTCTGTGAAATGAGTTTCTTAGTAAATGAAGAAAATGTGTTTTTCTTTCTATGCAAATCTGTAGAGTTGCTTCCTTTTGATATGTCCATATCTCGGGAATTAGGGATCGTATGACCTTAATTTCTTCACCATCATGTAGAGCATGCCAATTTGATAAAAATCAGAGTCACTTCCTTTTGTGAGCTGAGGGTAGATCTCAGTATGACATAATGTAATTTCGTTATTTTATTCATTTATTTCTTTATTTTTATTTTTTCCTTCTTACTTTAATTTGTTTTTCTTCTTACTCAAATTCCTTCTTTTATCTCTCATTTTCCTACGTCCTCCTTCCTTTTAATGTCCTTGTTGTATGTTGTTTGTTTAATAAGACTTGAATATTTTCACTTAGGGACCTATACAATGCAGGCTTTTTAATAGGTCCCTCACATTTCATGTTTGTTAAATTGTCTATATCTTTTGATTACGACGTTATATCTTGTATTTGTTTTATCGATTATATTACTATATTTATGTTATGTTTGAGATGTGGAACAATAAAATCAAATCAAATCAAAATATTTGTTTAACGTAGACAAATTATAATGGTACATTACTACAAACTTTTCTTTTCTGTGTTTTATTTTCGAGGGTTCCTCAAACTCCAAGCGAAGCTTTTTAGATGACCCTCCGTTTCCATCCATCTTATTTACTCGTTTGCTTATAAAAAAAAGACTCGTTTCAAGTTTGTTTATGTTAAAACAAAAAGTGTACATGCATGTATGCCTTAATTGTTCTCGTTAAACTCAATTATTATTTTTTTTATAATTACGTGTAATGGCATACATGTATCTATTTATGTTTATATCTAATTTTGTTTGCATTTGTTTTATATTTTTGATGGAAGTGAAATAAAATCAATCAATCAATCAATCAATCAATCAATCAAGATTTTAGAAGAACTACTGATATCACAGTAGGCTTACGTACTGTCAGTGGCTTCTGCAGCAGGCTCGGTGCTAGCGATTTCTTGTTGCTGATTGGCCAGTTCGGTATCCATTGGATAGTTGAGTTCATCGGTCGGGTCAACGGGCGAAACTGAGAGATGAAAAGAAACAGGTCATACAGTTCTAGTACTCTGAAGTTCTTGTTGGACGATATGTCAAATAAAACCTTCTTTGAACCAAAATTTGCTTAATTATTATTCTGAAAATTGAACAAACACATGTCATTTTTAAAACATGATAGTTTAATAAATGTGTATTTCCACTCCATGTCAAGTATCTAAAACGAAGCAAAACCGTGTCCTTTCTTATCCAGTCTTTAACGGAAAGAAAAACGACGTGTATTCCGAAATATAAACAAAATTTGCGGTATCGGTAAGGTCTTGGAGCGTTTCGATCGAATGGCGCGTATCGATTTAATTACGTTTGCGGTAGCAAGCCTTTGTCAGAAAGGTCCCATTCTGCCCATATTTTAGCATTTTTTTTTTTTTGGAGTCCGCCAGCATTTATGACTCATTGAACCAGTGACACACTAAATTAACATATGCATGATATGGGAGAGGGATGTTATATCCACAGCACATTTTTTTTTTTCACGAGCATTATTCTAACACGGCCCAGAATTTTTGGCTGCTGCGTACATGTACTCACAGATACTTCTACAATTTCCGAACAGTTTGCAATAAGCTTACTTTCAAATTGTGGATAGGTCACGTCAAAGGCCAGTGGTGCATCAGGTATGTCAAACGGAACAGCTGTAAAATATGAAGCAGAAGAAGAAGGAGAGGAAGCAGAAGAAGAAGAAGAAGAAGAGAAGAAGAAGAAGAAGAAGAAGAAGAAGAAGGAGAAGAAGGAGAAGAAGAAGAAGAAGAAGAGGACCCTGATATGATCAAGTCATTGCCCAACTAACCACCACAAAAACAACTTGACAAACAGTCCTCTTGTAAACAGGAGAGGAAACACAGAATCAAGAGCATCATCATCCTCCCCAAAATAGAAAGACATCTTTTTTACCGAATTTCATGTTTTTTAGTTGATATGATATGCGGACCGCATCACCGCCGACTCCAAGTCAATCAACATCCTTCCAAGTTCTCGTTCAAAATGATTCTGAAATGCCACTCGACGGTTGCGGTTCATTCTCGGATTCTCCCTATCGATTCATCGCTCTCCGTTCTCTCTCCCTCTCTCTTTCTTTAAAGAGTAGAGATCAGTTTTTCGGAGTGGCCGCAAGCGCCTACATGTGCTTCACTTCAAGAGGCAGGAAGCCTGGCGTTCTGGGTCGCATATTAATGGTGTGAAAGCGAATCCCTCATGCAGTTGACCCCGTGAGAAAGATCCGCATCCACACGGCCTTGATTTAAATGGTTGAAGTTTTTTGGAGGGAGATGGGCATGGAACGGTTTACTTTCTGCTTCACTACGCCAAACTTCTACAATCATTAACCCAACAAAGGCTGTTACTCTAGATGTATTGAAAAAAACTTTTATTTATTTTTATTTCAGGTCCAGCACTTGCAAAGTTGCTAATCATTTCTATTAGCAAACACAGAATATATACCATTTCTTGCAATATTTTTCATGACAAATTGTGATTTTTGAGACATGCTTTCTTTCAAAGGAATACTCAAGTCTTGGAACACAAGCTGAAACTACGTCATATCACCTTGATAAAAGGGAAGTAAATGGTGAATAAAGACCAAGTAAAATATAAAACTTACATGCAATGTCCAGCGTGGCATTGTTGCTGTAGACGACACCCAGCGGGTTGGTTGCCACACACTGATACGCGCCACCATCCTGGCCACTCCGACGACTCCCTACAACTTGGAGGAAGAACAGGGTGTTGCCTCCCAGAAGAGAACGCCTCGGATCGTCACTTTCGATGATCAATGGTTGACCATCTTTTAACCACTGCAGTTGAGAAGGAAATAAAAAAATACAAAAAAACATGGATATGATTTCCTTTTTGGCAAACTGCACTTCCTGTGCAAATATAGATTACAAAATGGCATCACTGTTCGTTACTGTTGAAAGTCGATCATTATCTATCACTTTCAAATTATGGTTTTCAAGATTGACATGGGCAAATGTTAAGCAATCAAAATCAACAATATCCTTACATGTAGCCTGATTTTCAAAAACAAAAAGAAACATGGTGTACATAAATCTAGAACCATATTACCACTTAACCCATTGAAGACTACTTGATTTTGATGTAACACATAGGCCTATTTACCATCTAGACTGACAGAGGAGATACAGTGAGTATATCATCTTCAGTGGGTTAACATTATTTTACATTCAATCTCTTTTAATCATGACCATTTCCAGACCCATTTACACAACCACTTGATATTTTTTTTAGTTACCCCCCCCCCCCTTAACATCAATCTTTGCAATATGTACTAAATCAGAAGCAATATGGCATATTTCATCATCGTCTGTGAATTTTATCTGGACTCATTATCAGTGTTTGCTCTGCAATCCTGGACAGACTGGCTACAATGATCAATAACTGTCAGGAGTTTATCTTGCAAAAGCCGCAGCCCTCGGTGACTTCAATTCTTAATGCCTAACCCCAAGCTGATGAAGTCGATGACACCTCCCCCCAACCACAACTCAACAAGTGTAAAACTTGAACAAGATGAACACACATGGAAAAAAATACCTCCAAAATACCAAAAATATTAAAAAGAAAACAGGTGGCAGGGATGCTGACTTGCCAAGTTTTCAACTATTTTTAGAAAAGAGTCTGACAAAGGTGTCATTGTATTTGTAGCGAGATATGTACAGTATTAACTAATGAGTAATAAAATATACGACACAGATACAGAATCTCCAAGTATGTTGTACTTGCATAGTGCCCTCACAGTTAGAATATGAAACAATATATCTGTTGAATACTGGTCATGAGATGTTTTGGATTAGGTTATATAAAAACTTGTATACTGTACATATCTCGCTACAAATACAATGACACCTTTGTCAGACTCTTTCTAAAAAGTTGAAACTTGGCAAGTCCAGCATCCCTGCACCTGTTTCTTTTTTAATATTTTTGGTATTTTGGAGGTATTTTTTTCCATGTGTGTTCATCTTTGTTCAAGTTTTACACTTGTTTGAGTTGTGGTTGGGGGGAAGTGTCATCGACTTCATCAGCTTGGGTTAGGCATTAAGAATTGAAGTCACCGAGGGCTGGCGGCTTTGCAAGATAAACCCTGACAGTTATTGATCATTGTAGCCAGTCTGTCCAGGATTGCAGAGCAAACACTGATAATGAGTCCAGATAAATACACAGACGATGATGAAATATGCCATATTGCTTCTGATTTAGTACATATTGCAAAGATTGATGTTAAGGGGGGGGGGAACGAAAAAAAATATCAAGTGGTTGTGTAAATGGGTCTGGAAATGGTCATGATTAAAAGAGATTGAATGTAAAATAATGTTAACCCACTGAAGATGATATAATCATGTATCTCCTCTGTCAGTCTAGTGGTAAATAGGCCTATGTGTTACATCAATATCAAGTAGTCTTCAATGGGTTAAGTGTATATGTTCTAGATTATGTACACCATGTTCTTTTTGTTTTTGAAAATCAGGCTACATGTAAGATATTGTTGATTTTGATTGCTTAACATTTGCCCATGTCAATCTTGAAAACCATAATTTGAAAGTGATAGATAATGATCGACTTTCAACAGTAACGAACATGATGCCATTTTGTAATCTATATTTGCACAGGAAGTGCAGTTTGCCAAAAAGGAAATCATATCCATGTTTTTTTGTATTTTTTATTTCCTTCTCAACTGCAGTGGTTAAAAAGATGGTCAACCATTGATCATCGAAAGTGACGATCCGAGGCGTTCTCTTCTGGGCAACACCCTGTTCTTCCTCCAAGTTGTAGGGAGTGTCCGGAGTGGCCAGGATGGTGGCGTGTATCAGTGTGTGGCAACCAACCCGCTGGGTGTCGTCTACAGCAACAATGCCACGCTGGACATTGCATGTAAGTTTTATATTTTACTTGGTCTTTATTCACCATTTACTTTCCTTTTATCAAGGTGATATGACGTAGTTTTGTTCCAAGACTTGAGTATTCCATTT
>JZLH01S0001949.1:45833-55899 GCA_001188425.1 Eucidaris tribuloides
ACAGATGGTATTCTAAAAATGTCCACGTACAGCTACAGGACGAGAGTAGTTGAAAACAACAGCAACACTGCGTTTTGCGACATATCTGTTACAACGAAATCCACACTACTGACAAAGTACTAACACAAAATCGAATACGTGGGATTGAGGGTTAATTGTTGCCATAAACACCACTGCAGGCAACGGAGCTTACTTCCGACGCGGGGTACTCAAATGGGCCCATTCCTCAGCTCTGTTGTTATTGCATATGAAGTGAATTTAGTCCCACCATTATAATGCAAAATGTAATTTTACTACTCACCGGTGTGAAAACGAATGAAATGTGAAAATTTTGATGTAAAGATTTTTCAGCATCAACCGCGGTACTGTGTGTTCTCTTTAAACTAATAATCTCTTGGCAACCAAATGTTTTGATATATTGGAATTTCCCATACATTCACGGGTCAAGTGACTTAATTTTAATTTAGCTCAACATTTGTGCAAGATTCTATAATCCTCCTCTGTACTATTTCTTCTTCTTCTTCTTCTTCTTCTTCTTCTTCTTCTTCTTCTTATTCTTTTTCTTCTTTTCTTCTTCTTCATCTTCTTCTTCATCTTCTTCTTCTTCTCCTCTTCTTCCTCCCCCTACTCTGCTTCTTCTCCTCCTACTCTGCTTCTTCTCCTCCTCCTCCTTCCCCTTCTCCTTATTTTTATACTATATTGGCCTTCTTTTGTTTCCAAATATCGAACATCAGCATATATGGGCCAATCCATTGACCAATGTCAAAGCTGGTTTCTATCCCCGAGGCAACAGCAATTAAAAAACTTCACGAGCATCTCATTGGTGGAGAAAACCTGCTCCTACCAGGTATGTGATGGACACCACAGCCTGACAAGTTGTGTCAGAGACGCCTGGTAGGGTTCCAGCCTCCTTGATGCAGGGAATGCTGGCCGAGATGGAGAGAGGATGATAAAAGATGTGAGATTGTCCCGCTGGGGCTGTTTCATCACAGGATATTGGTACTTGAGTGTCATTTATTTAATACATCATCTTTTTTTTTCTTTCTTTTTTTTTACACTGACAACGTTTCAGCAAATTGAATTTGATGCATGTCTGTGGTCAGAATGGCACACAAGTATGTGTATTCGTGCATGTGGTATACGTGTTATGTACTGCATGGCTATTTGTGTACCGTATGTGCTTGAGCTCGGAGCAACCATTAACCACAGTACACTGGTACATGTACCACATTGATGACCTGGTAATGACCTCGGCTAACCTGGGACCAAGGGGGGTCTGGGGTTAATGAACTCCAAGGACGTTTGACACTGATTCATTTCCCACAATATTTTGTGGTGAAATTTGTTAGTACTGGTGCTGAAACTAAGGTCTGAGTAGCATCCTTTTCAGTTTACAGCTCTTTGAGAGTTCCACATGCAGCTACAGCTGTATCATAATGGAAGGCTGGCAAGCTACAAAGTATTACCTCATACATGTTTGTTTTGCTTCCAAATTCATTAAATTTCCCTAGTGGAAACAGTTGATGCTATTATAGGAGACATTTCTGTATACAATTTCAAGAAATCACTAAATATTTACAAATTGCCATTCCTGCGACACAACATGCAGCTCTCTAATATATAAAACTCAAATTTGCTATTAATATTTAGAATTGTCAACATTCTTATTTCCAAGAAAAAATGTTCCTGGTTCAATATTTGTGAGGCACAGGTAAAGAACTAAATCAATTGGTGTGATTGATCTACACGGTGAAATCATTTTAGCCATTTTTTCCTGATATCTCATTTTTAACTTCAAATTGAGTATAGCTGCTTTGAAATGGACAAATTTCATTTCTCATTTTGGCAGTCAAAGACTTATATACCTGACATTCAACCTAAATGTCATGTAATGCATACATGTTTGTTTCTTGTTTTACCATTTGCAATATATAATTTTTTAAATAAAATTTTGTGTCATATGTTGTGCTTTTAATTTTCCTTTATCGTTTGTTTTTTATTATATGCAGGGCCCTTTGGGAGAACAGTTTGTTAACTGAAAGGGCAACCCTGCTTAAAGCCCAAGTTTAGTTTTGGGGATTTTTTTTTATATTTTACCCGTTGACTACGAGATTCTGTAAATCCCCATACACTTTGTACAGGACCTATCCGGTTCCCGTAAGCAATGGGTTAAAAGCTTTATGCCCCAAAGTCATAAACCTGCAAATAGATTCTGAATGTCTTTAGTTTTTGTTTTCATTAATTAATTTTAAAAAAAGGGCATAGAGCTTTCAAATAAAAAAAATCCCCAAAACTAAACTTGGGCTTTAAACAAAATCAAAATTATTAAATAAAAAAAAAAAAAATAGTTGCTGGTTCTGGCATTTCACAATCTCATCCCATCATAGATATTTTCTGTTTATTTACCGGAAGAATTAGCTGTCGTTTGATATGTATCTTTGCCTCAAGGTTAGGTTCATAGAACAATGTCTTTGAGGTACATTTAATTTACATAAACCATCCATCCTAATCTGCCATACTACTCCACACCAAAACGACCAGCGATAAGTCTGGATTTCGCTGACCATATCTCGCGTTTGAAATCTCCGCTCTCAGTTGGCAAATAATTTACTTTGTTATAGGGGCCTACTTTTTCTTGGGGTCAGGGTCGAGCTAGTGTGACGTGCAATGCGTGACAGTACTTTGTACACTGTCCATTACAACTCTCTTGCTATATATTTCCTTAGGTAGACTTATTGAAATTTACCATACAATACCTACAAGTATGAACAATGAGAAATCAGATGAAATGAGTTTATTTATTAGACAAATCATTATTGCAAGAAAACCCATTCATAATTTAGCAATTCTAAATTATTACTGGTCAACAATATGTGTGTATTGCATCACAGTGGAGGTTGACATTGATCATTGATTCAGACCAATATTTTTGACTTTTGAGAATATTATTTTTCTTTGAAGTTTGAAACTTTTTCTATCTAAAATAATTTGGAATGTTGTCTTGAATACTTGTACTGGACTTTATTTTTAGTTTTCCATTTTCATTTTTTTTTGTATTTGAATATTGATTTGTACATATTGTCTTGTTTTTCATACAGAATGAAGTAACATGAAATAAATTAAATGAAACAATAAAGAAACTAATGTAACTCTGTTAGTACTACACTCAGAAGTAAAAACATCACATGGCATATCATTGGAATTTTTATTCTTTGGCACCAGCATCGAGAGGGTTAATCACGATTCATGTTTGTAGAACAACAATTTCTCACTTGACCCACTCAATCTATAATGCCATGAGCAAGTGCTCTACATAATACAAGTTTTTGATCAAATACAACATTATTTTCTTAATGTTCAGTTGAAAATGTGAGAAGGAAAAAAAAATCACCTACAAATTAGCATCCTGGAGAATCAGGTTACCAGTAACAAAATGCTGAAGGGGACGTTGTGTTTCATCTTGCTCTACTGAAATTTCAAACACATCTGTGTGGGAACGCTCTTTTTTCACTCGCTTACAATAACATCGGTGCTCTACCTATTTTCATTTCAGGAGGCAGAAAAAGCCTAACAGTGGCTGGCACAAAAACGTTTGAGCTAATAGTGAGGTGTTCCAGTATTTGCTGATGATGGAATGAGTTTTGAATAGGAGTCTTTTAAAGCCAGAGTATAGTTTTGGTTACCAGTGAATTTTTTTCATCAGTCTTTTATCATGTAAATACTGTCGTATCAGACATCAAAAAAAAAACATCAAACCAACCGTAATGTTTCCGAACAACAAATTGTGAGTTTTCATTTTATGGTTGTCAAAATTGTGCTGTACAGTAAAAACTGGCAGACCCTTTTGTTTTCTTTTTTTATTATTATTATGGCCACTTGTTTAGAGTCCGCTTCCCCAACAGTGGCATACATTCCAAAATACATGTACATATCTTCTAATAATGTTGACTGGTCATGGCAAAGACAAGAACACGGCCACATCATAAATAAAATAAAACAAACAACAAACAAAAACATTCCAGCATCAGGTGTGCAATTTGGCAGTGTTGTATCCAAGACTGGCCTCGGCTCTAGGCCAATGTCTGGTGGCCTCGGTCTCAGTCTCGGTCCGAGTCACCTGTACAAATCCTATGGAAAGGTAATGTTTGGGGTGGCCTTGTTTTTGGCCTTGGAACTTGAAGTCTGTATCTGAGGCCGGCCTTGAGGCCAATTTCTAGTGGCCTTGGTCTTGGTCTCGGTCCAAGTCCCCCGTACAAACCCTATGGAGAGGTTGTGTTTTGGAGAGGCCTCGGTCTAGGAACCTGTGGTCTCGGAAAACACTGGTATTTGGGGCTGGAGTACCTACCGATATCGTTGGGTCTGGCCTACCCTCCGCTTTACAGTTCAATGTGGCCGGCTCGCCACGGGGGACGAACAGGTTTTCGGGTTGTTCTATGATCCTGGGGGGTGTGTCTTCTGTTCTCCTACCCGGTGATATGACTGCAGAGAAGAGAAATGAAAAAAGAATTTGACAATATGAATAATGCCTCATTACAATCAAACACAAGTGTCCATACATGTACTTCACAAATTGTAAATTAATACATTTACATTACTGTTGTATGCCAAAAATGCATGAGGAAAAAGAAGCAAATCAACTGGCAAGTTATGTAGATGTTGTAGTCTGGTATTACTTTGGATGTCGTTTTATTTTAGTAATTGTGGGCAACTTCTGATAATTGTGTGATTAAATGACATTCAACTGAACATTACAGAAATTTAAATTGATAGAAGTTTGAAGTTTATATGCATTCTTTTTTTCTCACTAATGTACACTGTGGATGACCATGAATGCCATCTTTACAAACATGCTATTTGAACATGTGAAGAACTTTCAACATGTTGACATGTTTATGTCCTGCTAAGGACTTCAAAGAAGTCAGAAGCCCAAAATTTATGTCCTTGTTGTGATAAACAATTTGTGAGGATGTTGCTACAGTAAATTTGCTCCCTGGGAAACTCATACACAATCAAATTATTAGTTATTAATTGTTTCTTTGTGTAAAACTTGCAAGGCTCTTTCAAACTACAAGAATATACCTGTATATACAGGTATATAACTGGATGATATCTCCTGTAGATGGACAAAACTGTTAACTACACATGTAGAAATCAAGATTCATATATTACTGACAGTAATAAAGCCAACACATTCATACAGACATACAGGCAGACACACACACACACACACAGACAGACACCTCCACAAACTAGCAATTAATCCCAAAACACCAAGCAATGACTCACATAATCATGCCCATTGTTTTACAATAAATTATACCTTTGTTATGAAATAGTCAAGCAATACAAAAACACAAATCCATGATTAATAGCTCGGCCCGGAAAAGGTAAAAGGGAATCTTCTGATTTAAGTCTGAGGATTCCCTCCAAACTAATATGGAGTAATGTTTTGCTTGCCAGCGGCAAGCCACTGTTTATTTCTCCATGTCAAAAATACCATTTCTACTCATTCAACAATGGTGATTTGCGATCATCGCCATGGCGATTTGTTATTCTTGAAATGACAGGTGAAGATGATGATAAAAGGAAGATCTCTCACACACCGAAGGAGGGAGGGAGAAAGACATTCATTGGAGGTGGGAGAGGGCAGGGGATGCAATAGGGGAAGGGAATAAGCATAATATAGGGATGGTTGTACATGTACATATGTGCATACAACAATAATGATTGTGCTTTTTAAAGCTGCATTTGAATTTTAAAAATGCATGTCCACTGTCATTTTATTTAGATATCAGCTTGTCATTGGTTATGCTACTCTTTTTAATTGGGGGAAATTTCTGAAATCCTGACATTATCAGCTCCTGTTCACAATAATAAAAACAACATTTTGAATAGTTTCAAAACTGAGTCCAATGTCTACATTTGTTATCCTTCCCCTTCTTAATATCCCATACATTAACCCCCCTTTCCGTCCACCCCTACCCACCGCTTGGAGTTTAATTGATGCAAAAAGAAAATCAAATTTAATTCATCCCACGAATGAACAAAAAGACGCATCCCGGAAGACGAATGCAATGCAAAGCCTGCATCCCAAACAAATGTTCAAATTTAATTTAGAGCGAGTGGAAGAGAACCTGACCATGTTTTACAATGCCGTGGGGCTTTTCTTTCGTTCTTCTCGGCCTGTAATGGACACCGGCCATCCGGAACTCTTGTTTATTTCTTATGTTTCATAAATTTCTGATTAGCAAGCAGAGGCGGGTGCGAATTACCTGTTCGCTTACAAATCGATTGAATGAAAAGACACGCTGGGGACTTGTTTGGTAAAGTATATCCGCCATTAAGGGCCCCAGACAGCTACATAAAATGGCAATCTTAACTCGGACATCAGCAAACTGAATTGAAACATACTGATGAAAATGTGATGGGGGATGGAATGGGATGTGATATGAGGTGATTGAAAAGGTTGTCAGTGCATCTCTCTATATATTACTTCTCTCTAGAGTCAGAAATATATGTACATGGGTATGGGAGACCAATAATAAACAGTGTCGCCTCAAAATAATACGACCCTTGTTTGCTTTATATCCAATAAATACAAATACTGGCGACATGTTATGACTCTGTGGGGTGAAACCAGGACATGTAGCTATCCCAAGAACCCAGCATTATATATCTTTGACTGCAAACTAATATGCACCCATTTTCACTTTGTACAATACTTCTATCCAAGGAAAAATTTATATTTCATAAGGGTATTTCATTATGAAGTTTACAGACTCTAGACTTACTTAGAAGTTTTTGTAGACTCACAAAAATATGTGTAAGGGAAAGAATTTAAGCGGTATCTGTTGATATATTGGAGGGAAAAAAAAAGGCAAGGGCATGGGGAGATTTTGCACCTGATAGGGCAAAAGAGCCCCTGTAAATTGACATACTGTTCAATACAAAAGAGTAAATACTGAAATGGGAACAGTAGCCCCCGATAAGAATTCCCCCCCTGATTTTACTGTCATAAATTAAGCCATTGTTACATTTCAAGAAATGTTCTTTCACTTCATTTGAATTTCATACTATAAATGGATATTATGTGAAATTACACCTACGTATATATTTTTTTTGTTCCTTAATATTTGCCTGATTAAGAGTATGGACAGCTATGTAATGTACAGTGTACTTGCTGCTTGTACTTTAATCCATTGTTTCCGAGATTTTCCTCCCAACTGCTGTAGCTTCCAGACAGATGTAGTCCGTTCATAAAATCAAGCTCAATGAAACATTCAGAATTTGCATCTAGTCCCAAACCTCGAAGAATTTTCCCAGCTGTGCATCTATTAGTTCACTCAGCACATTGATGCATACATGAATACATTGCGGTTGCGTAGCTTCCCACATGACTATTCACCAACCTTTACAGTCAACATGAAACAGCCTTGGTGGCAACCTGAACTGAATTATATTCCATGATTACTATTTGACAAGAAGTGTAAAATAACCATTGCAGACTAAGACTAGCCCTAAAGTTCATATGAAATGATTAAAATTATACAGCTCCTGCCGCATAAAACAAATTTACTACAGAGGTATACTACATATAGCTGCACTAACTAATCTCTACAGAGTTAATTTAAACAAAAATAACTCTTGCGATGTAATCAGCTACAGAAAACGACATAAATAACCCACCATTACTTCGGCATCGATGATTACCAAATGAGATATATTAAAAAACGTCTTCATTTTGATTTTGCTCCGGTAAAGATAAATTTCCTTTCCTGCTCTGCTTTGCATTTAATTGATGGATAATCATGCGGTCGGACGGAAAATTTCTCGTGACATCTGCGTACACGGCCGGCTGAGCAGGCAGACAATGTGGAGCCTGCGTCGACCAATAGGATCCACCGATGCAGAGACTCGGGCCAATCAAAACAGCTGTTAAAGCCATACATACGACTGGCCCGATGAATTGGGTCTTGCATAAGAAAGCAGACTGCCAAAGTCAAGGTCGGACTGAAAAGGAATCATTCGTCAAAATCCTCAAATAATCCTTCCAGATGATCTTACAAGAGAATCAGCTTCGATCTAATTACATTTGTCGAGATCACGTCCCGCTTTTTCAACGGCAGAAACGCATCTGCAAGCCGGCATATCATTTCATAAAATGCCACATCGCAAATCTACCCCGATATATTACAGGCATGTAACGACAATCTCTTTTACACGATGCAAACAGTCGTAATATAATGGATGGTATGAATTAATAATTTGCCGAGATATGAGCGCAAATTAGGTATGAATATCTTATGAAAGGCAGCTCCAGGCAACATTTTCTAATGATTACTGGTGTCCAGGGACTGAGGAAGGGATTGGGGAGGGGGAGGGGGAGGGGGAGGGGGAGGGGGGGATTTAAATGAAAAATATTCACCTTACTTGATGAATGTTCTCATTTCCTTCTGGTCTTACAGTCATGTAGCTGTTGCATTAATGATGATTAACAGTAGACTCTTTATTACCACAGTTCTTTCGCTTATTTTTTGCACCTTTCAGTGGAAAATGGACGTTTTCATTCAATGTGCAGTGTATAAAATTTGTGACAAATCTGAAGCTCCTTGCAATAGGGCCTACAGTTAGATACAATTCAATAATTAATTTCAATTAATACCCATCCATCTTTAAAAATGTATAAAGATATATTCCCCTTTAAATTTTCTTTCAAAGGGACAATTGATTGTACTAAAACTAGAGCATGTGAATCAGAATATTTCATAGTGTGGATTTCTAGAGCATGAATAAAGGGAGAGGGGAGGAGAAAGGGAGCAATATGACTGCCCTGATCTATGTGGGGATATTTTTATGTAACTCCCTGCCCCCACATTTTTGGAGGAATTTATTTATACGAACATCCATCAGTTTGTCTTTTGACCACCTGAACAAATGCACATTTACTCAACTAGTTGTGACCACAATTATCACTTACCTCCCCCACCCTCTCCCCCCCCCCAATTTCGAGAGACTGTGGAGCTGCCCCTCTCCTGATTCACATTGCTGTCTATGCAGAAAGCTGCTCCTTTCCATGTGCACAAGTTATAATGAGCGTGTAGGTACGAACTTGGTGACGAATGGGGGAATCGTCTAAATGGGTTCGCTGCTGACGGATAACTAATCCTACCAAAACAGGTGATTTGAGAAGAAGACACCTCTCAGATGAGATGCTGCTATTTAAAGGGCGAGTAGAGGGGGAATTTCTTCTGCAAGCAATTTGTTCATATGGTATTTCCTAACGTGAATAATGCTTTCTGTACAAGTTTCATATAGGAACATGAATGTGTGTGACACTTACAGCGCACTTGTAGACTGTAGAAAATGTCATTGCATCAGATTTGTGCCGTCTATACCTCAAGTTGAAACCAATATTTCGACCTACATTTAGGCAATATACACTGTAGTTCTATTGTATTCAATATGTTCTATATTACAGTACAGTATTTGGATCAATACAGATGAGTTGAAATGAGTTGAAGTGACACCTTCTTAAAAATATAGTAATATCAATGTACATGTAAATACTAGCTTATGCAGAACCACAATACAAAGCAAAATT
The DNA here is from genome assembly GCA_001188425.1 of Eucidaris tribuloides. Taxonomy (NCBI): domain Eukaryota; kingdom Metazoa; phylum Echinodermata; class Echinoidea; order Cidaroida; family Cidaridae; genus Eucidaris; species Eucidaris tribuloides. The sequence continues at coordinate 55,435 of JZLH01S0001949.1, forward strand.
AACCCTTTGCTGCTGTTTGCCAGGGTTTTCAAAATCAAGGCCCACCAACACATGATTTTAAATTCCCTGTATATTCTATATCTTTGTGTTTTTATTTAAGAAAGAACTTGATATAAGATTTCCTAATGTAGTCCATTTTGGAATCCAAGACAGTCAAAATCTATCATTTGTATACGATGTTAAAGGGGAATGAAACCCAGACATCTACTTGCATTCAGAGAATAGATAACAATAAGAGAAAGAAAATGGTGAAAGTTTGAACAAATCTGACTGAACCGTTCAAGAGTTATAAATGTCCAAAGTTTACATAATCCTTATGTACAGAGGATTCTTAAATTGGCAACACTACCACTTTTTGAGATGTAAGTGTGGAGAACTCCCCATTGGTTTTGTACACAAATTTTCACAAATTTACGTTTTTCTGAAATGTTAGTTGTGAAGGTAATCAAATTTTTCCAGAAAACA
>JZLH01S0001951.1:2641-17695 GCA_001188425.1 Eucidaris tribuloides
ACTACTACTACTTCTACTACTACTTCTACTACTACTACTACTACTACTACTACTACTACTTCTACTACTACTACTACTACTTCTACTACTACTACTACTACTACTTCTACTACTACTTCTACTACTACTACTACTACTACTACTACTACTACTACTGCTACTACTTATTTCCTCCTGCTGCTGCCGCTGCTACTTTTTCGTTGTCGTCGTCTTCCTCTTTTCTTCTTCGTCTTTGCCGTCTTCTACCCCTTCCTTTCTCCTTTCTCTGTTTCTTTTTCATCATCTTCAACGGCTTAAACGCAAAAGTACGGCGTAGGGTACAGATCAAACGAAGGAAATAGTTTATATGGTCAGTAGCCGACTACACCTTTCCATTTTCGCCCTTGGTTTATTGAGGAAACATGTGTCAATTATCTTTTGTTTAACCATGGAGGTATAGGAGAGTACTCTGTGGTTCAATCATGTAATGAATGTCTACTCCTCTATCTCCATGGTCCTGTCATTAAAACTTATTTTCTGTGTTTCTAAATGTGGCATGATATTTGTTTTTTTTAGGTTGAGTGAGTGTAATCTACATACAGAACACCTCGGTGCCTTTGTGGTGTAGATCAAACATAAAAAACTTACGACCTTGTATACTACCAAAGAGGGTTGGCCGCTATAAAGTCCCGGCTTTGTTTATTACGATGCATCAATGACCTGCTTTAGAATTCTTTTGAAATTGGTTCCACTGAACTCGACAGGGAGTGGTGTGAGTGATATAATTACAAATTGGGCATACGTGTCACGAAAGTCACAAAAAAAAAATCCTATTTTGCATTAGAAATGAAGAACATTGTTAATTTCTGTACGTATAAATGTGAAAATACAAACTTGAAAACATTACAATGTTCATTTTCTTTTTCGCTCTTCATGATTGTCACGCGTATGTCATTGCTTTAGGGCATTTTAACATTGTGAGTTTCATTTTTAAAGAAAAATGTCAAACTTTGATATATGTCGTACATGATACAGTGCTTGAATGAACAAATACCACATTACTGCAAGCCATCTGGCAAGATGTGAGTGGTATCAATGAATAAATCACCTGATTTCAACTTCCTACCAACTCTTAATTAAAAAAGGACAGTTTAGGAGGGTAAGTGGTATGGGCATGTCAAAACAGAATACTCCACACATACATGTATTCTTGAAATACCTTTTACAGCTGGGCTTCATTCTAGACCTGATAACATGACGGATTGTTTAGCTTAGATTCTTTCACCTTGGAATATTATCAACGATATTTATTTTATACATTTGAAGCATGGTTCTTTTCAATGGTGTTTGTAAAGAAATAATTTATACCTCTTAATTAGTTTGAATTGCACCTTGATGGTGTACTTTTTGAGTTTGCTTCAGTTATAACGGTCTTTGTTACATATGGTAAAGAATGCTTAATTTAGATGTATTTAATGGATAAATTGCTTTTAAAATCTGTAAAACGCAGGGTTACATATTTGGAGATTTAGTGAGAAGCTAGACAGCATTGTATGCCAACAGCCTATTGGTATGGTTCGGTATTGTTAGAGTAGCAAAATCACAGTAAAATTTGGAATGCTGATCAGATGCCTATTATGTTATTGCTGTAAAACATATCGTATATGATATGAAATGCAATTTGTTACGTCTTTCATGCATGTTGTATTGTTAAAATGTAAATATTGTTTGTGTACTGTTGTTGAAGACTTAGACTGTAATAATAGTTGGTGTATTTAAATATGTTTAAAGACACAAAATTTAAACAAAATTTGTACTTATTGTGAATTAAAACATCAAATCATGCAATGATATCGAATATGGTATATATTGCAAGACTATTTATTACCTGATCTTTTGTATGAATAAACTTTTTGGCTGAGAATATGTGTATTTCACAGAAAAGCGTTTGATGAACTACTTTATCTATGGCATCCATCTTTTTTTGTGAAACATGATATATATATAGCATATAACAATAAAGCCTTACATACAACAAAATAGAATTAGAACTTTACATTATGCAACAATTTACAGAAGAATCTTCAACTTGCTGCTCGTAATAATCACTTTCGGATGCACTTCAGTATTCCTAAGGTATGTTTTTTCGAACACTGGAATTTCCTCTATATCTGTACTATAGAGTCATTAATCCAAAAATGAAATAAACTTCGTTAAAGGTAAATGACATTTTTGGGGGTAGTCGTGAACTCGGGGTGAAACTATTCTAGAATCAAGTAAACTGTGCAAAGATTCTACTGTGAAAATTTGGCAGTCAAAAGCTGTCTCGTTCTAACATCAGTATATTTTGTGACAGACATATCTATTGCTTTGTAGCTTTATATGGGATATATTTTATTGGGGCTCGTGAGAAACAAAAGGCTAGTATGTTCATGCTTGATTAGGCCTAAGTAAACAAATTTAAGATATATCCTTCCAGCTAAGAGATACACTCCAGCTGTTGTATCCATTGGTATATCCTCCAACCAGTTTGGTTCGGGAGGCATTTTTTATATCTCCCAATCATGTCACTACCCTTCAAACCCAACTGCATAATATTCGATCTCTCGGAATAACAAACCATCTGAATTGCAAACCTTAAAGGAATAACGACCTGTAGCCTTTTTATTTTGTTTTTACAGATAATGGTATAATTAAAAAGGATTGGGCGAAATGAGCAATCGATTGGTTGATGTGCAAATTCGAGTATAGGCCTATTAGTTAAACTTGACTAATGTTTTGGTCAACGTACCACATTATCTGTCAAAATATATATGCCTATTAATTGGTCTAGTTTGACCACTTTCTCGTTCGGACACATTAAAATGTATTGGTTATTTAACCAACTCCCCCTTTTTAGAATTAACAAATCGCCTTAGTTTCCCTTCGATTACCATATATTAAATCACTAATTCCAAAACGGAACATTGACTGCCTCCTCATGTATTATCATTTTCCCCTGAAGCCTTGATGTACAAGTAAGTTAAATGAAAGCTTTTGTTATCGTTTCACTTAATTCTATGAAAATAATCTCCGACTCCACGGTTCATAGATTTTATAACGTCTGTGAATAGCTTCTAAACACACACACACACACACACACACACACACACACACACACACACACACACACACACACACACACACACACACACACACACACACACACACACACACACACACACACACACACACACACACACACACACACACACACACACACATACACACACACACACACACACACACACACACACTCACACACACACACACACACACACTCACACACACACGCGTACATGAATCTATAATCAATACTGATGATTTTCGTGTTAAACCAGTGGCGCACCCGGGGGTGAAACGGCCATACTCTTCCCAGCCTAAAGAGTAGAAAGAAAAATTATTACCTTTTTTTTTCGCAGAATCTGCTTTTGAGACTTTATCCCCACCCCCTGGAAAATCCTGGATACGCTGTTTTAAATAGTGCATGTTGCTATCAGAACTTTTGATGGCTGATCAAACAAATAGGCTAAAACCTGTTGGAATGTAGCTAATCCACAAAAATAAAGAAGACTATTAAAAAACTCAAGTGCGGTAGTCACTTTCAGAAAGAAGACCCCAGGAAGAAAAGGGGTATCCTACAACACAGAGAACAACATGAAGGTCTGGTCAGTAAAATGAATAGCGACAAGATAGTCGGGTATCAACAATTGTTGTTACATTGAATTGTAGGTGTCGACATAGAATGTCAACGTCACCATTTTATGTTAACACCAACTCAGTTGAACCCAGTATTGTGACACACTGTCTCGCCTAAATATGGAGCCATAAGAACATTTCCCTGGCCAATCAAACATATACAGGGTGAAAATGCCTGGGTGCGGCAGCGGTAAATAAAAGGAAGGAATGCCTCATAGTTATTCATCAATAACAAAATACACTCCCTACACATACACAAAGATACAGACACACATTTTGTTAGTTAGCGGAACTCCATGAATGAACATTTTTTGTAAGTGTGTGTATGTGTGTTTGTGTGTGTGTGTTTGCTGTCTGGGCGTGTGTGTGTGTGTGTGTGTGTGTGTGTGTGTGTGTGTGTGTGTGTGTGTGTGTGTGTGTGTGTGTGTGTGTGTGTGTGTGTGTGTGTGTGTGTGTGTGTGTGTGTGTGTGTGTGTGTGTGTGTGTGTGTGTGTGTGTGTGTGTGTGTGTGTGTGTGTGTGTGTGTGTGTGTGTGTGTGTGTGTGTGTGTGTGCGTGTTTGTGTGTATGTGTGTGTCTATGTGTCTGCATGTGTTTTGGGTCTATATATCCGTGAGTGATAAAGATAGATGAGTGTGTGTACGTGTTGGAGGTGGGTGGAGTAAAAGCGAATGTTTGTGAAAGCACCGGCAGTTTGAATCATCACATAAAACAATTTATACCTTGTTCAGTCATAAATTAATGCGACATACAAATTGTTAGTTGAAATGGTGTTTCAGTACCGCAGTCTGCAACTCACTGTCATCTTTACATGGAAACTAACACTTTATTTGGTTATTTAGTCGTCGCGTACTGTAGTTCACTTCCTCGTCATTTCAATGGTGTACTGAACTTTACTCCTCCACTATTCTTTCCATTTCCACTGAAAACACAGCATGCGTAGGTATTTACACTTTTGGCCTTTCCACACTTTAATAGGAGACGAACCCTATTTAGAATACGTGACCTCTAGATGTAACGATGTGATCAAGCGAAAAGAATCTGCATATGGATGAAGGATCACAAATAATACAGGTTACATTATTTTTCATTCACCATCGCAGAATACGCATAGATATCGACAAGGGAGTTCACTGGTATTGCGGGACATGTCATAAAGTTATATCTCGATAGGATAACATGTTAGATCTTTAGGAGAGCACACAAACCATAACCGCCATAGATGTGAAATAACGATTTGATAATCCAGTGCATGGCTTTACGGATGAGATTTGGAATGGACACAATCTGGGTTGGTAGCTGTACAAAGTTGCATAAAAATCGTTTTCACCAAAATTGAGGTACGAGGTTTTTCCACCTTCGTTGCGTTTCCTGTTAGTTTGATACAGACATTTCATTACAAAATGCTCCATAGAGGCTCAGCCTTGCCAAAGTAACATGTTGCCGTTATTCCCAGTCAGATACTGTGCATTAAAGCTGAAGCAGAGGTTTTGGACAATAGGCCTATCAAAAACCAGGTTGACCTTTTGAAAATGACCCCTTGGCAGTGCACAGAACAGAGGAATTGAGAATAGCGGAGTACTACACTTTATAACAAAATCTCTACACAAACCTTGGTGCAGACTTATAATTGGCGCCCTAAAAATATGTTCATAATTTTGATTTATAAAATAATCAAATGCAATGCAATATTCGGCTAGAGCGTTACTCCAAATTAAATTTACTGCAAATAATGAGTGAGTATTGAGATTCTCCCAAAACTATGCCTTAGCTCTGTGTGGTTTGAAAGTTTATAGCGCGTACACCTTTCTTTGTTTCGGTTCAAGACATTCGTCATTGAAGCCTTCTTTTTATCTCAGAATTCTGAATACTTATGTAACGCACTCGACGACATTTTGACCCCTCTCCCCTACACTTCTTCCTTTAGTATGTTCAGTTCGAACCAGTCCCGTCTTCGCCCCAACAAATATAGTCATGTTACGTCTTATAAACTACAGTGTGTCTCAAAAAAAATGTGCAAGTGAAAACCGCCCTCTTTGGCAATGAGAAAATATTCTTGTGACATGCTGCTTACATCAATGTTAAGAGCACAGTCTTAGCTTTCAAATACGCCGTTAGTTTGGTTAAATTTGATTGTCTTGCTCTTGAGATATGTTAATTTGAATAAGAAAGGGTAAAATCACAATTGTGCCACTTTGACTAAATGTAAATGTAAATGTAAATGTAAATGTAAAAGTGACACAATTGTGATTCCACCCTTTTGTAGTTTACCACATATCTCGAGATTAAAACAAACAAATTGAACAGAACAAATGGCATGTGAAAGCTAAGACTTTGCCCTTGACGTTAATGTAAGCATCATGCAGGTCACAAGAGTATTTTCTAGTTGCCGGAGAGGGTGCTTTTTACTTGCCCAATTTTTTGAGACATGCTGCAGTACGTCTCAAAAAAAATTGCTCAAGAGAAATGCGCCCTCTTCGACAGTTATAAAATACTGCTGTAACAGACTGTTTATTTCCAGCGTCCGAAGGGCCAACTGTCTTAGCCTTTCTCAAATGCGCTGTTTTGTTCTGTTCATATTTGCTTGTTTTGATCTACGAGATATTTGTAAACAACAAAACGGTGGACTCTCAGTTTGTGTCACTTTTAAGTGAAGAGGGTCTGGTGCTATCGTTACTGTAGTAAAAGTGGCACATTTGTGATTTTACCTTTTCGTTGTTAACTGGACATATCTCAGGATTAAAAGAAGCAAACTGAACAGAACAAACGGCATTTGAAAGCTATAAGACTACGCCCTTGGTGGTGATGTAAGCATGACGTCACAAAAATGTTTTACTCATTACCAAAGAGGGCACTTTTGACTTGCACAATTATTTTTGAGACACACTGTATACTTAAAGCCCAAATTTAGTTTGGGGGATTTTTTTTATGCCTCCGCAACGAAGTTGCCGGAGACATCATGTTTGCGGGTTGTCCGTCCGTGCGTCCGTCCTTCCGTCCGTCCGTCCGTCCGTCCGTTACCGGTTCTCTTCACCACGATAACTTAAGAACCCCCGATCGGATTTTGATGTAGTTAGGACCAAGTATGTACTATGAGGCACCAATGAAGTGATTAAATTTTGGAGCTGAAAGATCAAAAGTCAAAGGTTACCGGGTCTAAAATATGTCTGATTTGGGCTCGTTACCGCAATTACTTGAAAACGGCTGGTCGGATTGTAATGTAACTTGGGTAAAGTATGTATTATAAGGCAACAATGAACTGATTAGATTTTGGAGCTGAAGGGTCAAAGGTCAAAAGTCAAAGGTCACGGGGTCTAAAATATGTATGATTTGGGTTCGTTACCGTGATAACTTGAGAGGCTGTTTATTTAGGCTGTCTTTATCACCATGTACCATAATTCTCACAATACTCACAATGTCATTTATTTTCTTAACTTATGCCTGTTAGTTCTGGGAAAATTATTAGTATACTTGAACGGTCGCAAGATAAAGCTGTTTTTAATTAATCTAGGCCCAAATACAGATATAGGAATGGTTTACTGATATTTTCCGTTTAGAAGAAATCTAAGCTACATAATCCTTCATGCTGCTGATTAAACCCAACAATATAAACATAATTGTGTTGAAAGTACAAAATGGCGGCCATTTTGGCTGTCATTTACATTGTCGGAGGACCGAAAGTGTTTTTTTTTATTGGACCTTGTGTATTTCAAAATCTATGAATAAGTATTAGTGGGTTCTTCGTGTCTCAAAAACATTATATTTAGACATTTAAAGTGTGCATTAATGGTACCTATAGGCCTACTTGCAAAGTTATCAGAAAATAAAGGAAATGGCGGCCATTTTGAACGTCATTTTGGATTGCGGAAATTGCCCAAGGAGAATACATGACTTTTAGTATGTTATTCCAGACATATTACTGGACCTATCCTGAAAACAAAATCAGCTTGTTACCAGAAACATATTGTACAACAAAGAGAAAATGTATGACTATAATTATGAAGAGTTTCATATAGCAAAAGCCAATAAACTTCATTTTATTTTTTTTTCGAAAATGGTAAGTAAAATGTTGTATAGCGAGAGGGCTAACTGGCGTATATTTTCATTTTTTCCAAAATTGACTTTAACGTCTAATTACATGATTTCGAAAAAACGGTTTTATGGCAAAAACCCAATAAACGCCACCTAAGTTTCATGTCAAAACCCAATATATCCACTCAGCCAATCAGCGTGCATATCATTCCCAACATGGCGGCGCCCTTAAAACTCTACAGACACACAGTGGCCCCAGACAGGCCAGGTGCATGATAGCATTTTTTTTTAATTCGCCATAACCTGTGATTTGGTGATTTTGGAAAAAAAACATGGTTTCATGGCAAAATCCAATATATCCACATGACTTTCATGTCAAAACCCAATATATCCACTCATATATTATCAGCGTGCATATCATCCCCAACATGGCGGCGCCCATAAAACTATAGGCCCCACGTGACAATTCCAGCCGGCGCAATGCCTACCGGGAAGGCAGTGTAGGTCATTGCCTGGCTGTACTAAAAAAATCTTAAAATAAGCCGAGTGGAAAATTACCACATTTTGTGGTCTGATATATTAAGCGAGGACTATAGCTTCTACAGGTGTGCACAAGTTGGATAAATCAGGGTTGTTGTATTTTTAAAGTTTTTTTAGTGCAATCTCACAAGTTGCCTATTTCTAGCATTTAGCAGTGATTCTGCATGGTTAGTCTTGAACCGAGGCGCTTAACTTTTTTTAGAGCTGGAAAACATCACAAATCATGTTTTTTATAGGAAAGCAGATATAATTTCCCTTCACCTGCTTCGATTTAAGAAAATTCTACGTTTCGATTAAATTTTGAGAGTGCTTTGAAGTTGCTGCGTTTAACATAGGTTTCTATGGGCCCCTGGAAAGGTGCTGTGCAAACTCTACAGTTGCAAGTGACCTCAGGCAGGCTAGGCGCGCGCTAGCATGCAGTCCATGGGAAAAAAATTGATTGGATTTTCCGTCTCGTCTCCTTGTTTGGAATTCAATATGAATATATTATTGGCATTTTGCAAAGAAACGATTTATGGATATAATGGCATTTTGCAATTAAAGCAATTAATTTTGGTAAAATGCCATATAAAACAATTATGTAGATTCATGTAAATTTGCCACTGTAGTGATATCATGACATACAAGCATTTTACCTTTTATCTCATTTTGCCTAAAATGGATATATTGGGTTTTGCTATGAAACTCTTCGTATAATTTTCACAGCAGAAACTTAAAACAGTTACTCGATTCTGCATGGGGACATTGCGTCCTGACTTTAGGACAACATGTGTGAAGTCGTGTGAGACTACGTTTACGCATTGATACAAGACTATAAACCCTAACTTTTATTGTTTCCCAATCTTATAATTTCCCTTTAAAGTATACGTATAATTCAAACTAAACAAAAAGGTGATAGTAAATTTCACAACCCATTCGTCAATACAATACTATTCGTTACGGCTGTAGATAGGTAATAGACAGGTAGATGGATAGATAGACAGACAGATAGAGTAAATAGATAGATAGATAGATAGATAGATAGATAGATAGATAGATAGATAGATAGATAGATAGATAGATAGATAGATAGATAGATAGATAAATAGATAGATAGATAGATAGATAGATAGATAGATAGATAAAGATATAGATAGAAAAATAGGTAGATAAATAGATGGATGGATAAATAAACATATAGGGTAATTCCAAGCTATTTTGCAACTTTGTCCCACGCGTTACCGACAAATAATTTGCCATGAATTAATTACGAAATGACTCATCTCAATTATTTTTCATGTTTTTGGTAAAGGTTCTGAATCTAAACATGAAAAATAATCGAGATGAGTGATTTCGTGCGTGGGACAAAGTTGCAAAATAGCTTGGACTTACCCTACACATAGATGGATAGATGGATAGATAGACAGACAGATAGATAGATGGATAGATAGATAGATAGATAGATAGATAGATAGATAGATAGATAGATAGATAGATAGATAGATAGGCCTATATAAAAAAATAGTCGAAGGATGAGTATCGATATGATATGATACGATATGGATACAAAGTCAAGTGTATATAGTGCTTCGTAACGTCTGTCTATCCCTATTTGGGGTGTATACTGTTAGACTCAGTGACGAATACATGTATATGTACATATTATTTTGTATTTATCTGTGGAATGTATATGTGACCCTGTAGAATACTAACGCCATAAAAGATGAAATTGTTCAGCCCTGTAGTTAAACACCGAAAAAAAGTCACCCCAAATCAAAACCATGCAACGTTGAATACAGTTCCTGGGATCAATGTATTATGCCGTAAACCGCAAACTCGATTATATTCAGGAGATCACTACTTCCTTGGTATTCTGATTATTGACCTCGTATTCATACCTGATATTTGGGAACGGCAGTTCTTTTGATAAGAACTTAAAGGGATCTACATATGCCCCCAATTTCTTTTGATATAAATTTTTTACTATACTGTATATATAGTACATATATTTGGGGGGATTTAATGAAGGTCAAACGCGTAAAATTTTCCTCGTTGTTATGTAAAAGGGGAATGAATCCCTGGCATTATCAGCATTTAACAGTTTAAAGAATACAGAAAAATAAGAGAAAGAAAGTAATTGAGTAAATTCGGCTGAACTATTGAAGAATTATAAATGTTCAAAATGTATTTTAATCCTTACTAAGGGGAATACTTAAATTGGCAATGCTACCACTTTTTGTGAATAGAGTGTGGAAAAATTCCCATTGGTTTTGTACACAAAATTTTCACTTCTATTCATATTTCATTAAAAAAAAAAGTTTCTCTTGATATTTATTTCACGTTAGGTCCAGTCCCCGGTCGTTTCTTGGTTCCCAATATAGGCCAATGCAATGAACATTTGTTTTGCGTATAATTTAATGTTACGGTTCATCCCCTTTTGGCATAAAATTTTTACTTGTTGCGTCGTAAGCAATAAATTCACAAACAAAATGTGAGAAATAAGTTAAATGTCTAATCTAGTTCCTCAATCAAGCATAAAATAAAAGCCCAGGTTTAGTTTTGGGGATTTCTTTTTTGTTTGAAAGCTTTATGCCCAAAGGTCACATCACACCAAAAACAGATTCTGAATGTCTTTCGTTTTTTTTAATATTAATTAATGCAAAATCTCGGGGGGGGGGGAATGAATTAAAGTCTTTATTATCTCACACAGGTGGAAATTCTACTTTTAGAGATTGTTTAAATAATGAAACGATAAGCTAACTAGAGTGCATATGGGCAGCTTACTTGAATGATATATTCTTTCATACATTCATCTTGGATACAAAATATCATTTCAATTTACGCCATTCCACCTTAGGCAGGCGACGTGCAGCTAGTAATTTAAACGTTTTTCTCTTTCCCATCATCGTTGTCCGCCCTCTACCGTTAAATGCATTTTAGTCAGAGTGGTAGTGAATCCTTTACGGTCCCATGCCACCTTTCCACCGTCCCATAGAAAGCCATGCTATACAGAGCGACTTTAAAAACGTCTCATGCCTTAACCGAATCGTAGATTTTTTTTAAATTGAAGGAAATGAAGGGAAATTGTATGTGCTTTCAAATGAACAACATGATTTTTCATGTTTTCCAGTTCTAAAAGAAGTTAAGCGCCTTGATACAAGACCTGCTAAATACAAAATGCTTAAAATAGCAACATTCTGATCTAGCAATAAAAGATCCATCTAAAATACTAGACCCCTGAAAAAAATCCAACTTCTTGGCAACCGGTTGAAGCTGTAGTTCTCAAAGAAGATGTAAAACCACAAAAAGGGACAATTTTCTACTCTACCTATTTTAGATTATTTTTTTTAGTGTTCCTAGACAATGACGTAATTATTGCGTGAGTTCAATTAGTGACGTGCCACCTTACGTGTATGTTAACCAATTCATGTAACCATTAAATGCCCTAACACTCATGCATCTTTTATGCAAGTAATTATATATTCATGGAAATTTATGGTTGCAGTTTGTTTATAGTATACGTTAAAGATGTATAGACTTTTTAAACATCGTTACAAAAAATCGATTTATTCTTAAAGACACTATATAAGATTGTTTTTAAACAAAATGTCAAACTGTTGTTATCTAACATGTCTAACGTATCTGACAGTGTTTGGATCGACAAATAAACACCCCAGAACACAAAACTTCAGACATTTATGCTGTCACTTGTAAAATATGTACAGATAAAAATTGGCACATAAATTATTCTCGGCCGATAAAAATTCTGCAACACAGCAGTCTATGGGGGAAATTGAAATGGTCTCTCAATGATTTTTACCCTTTTAAAGCATTTCATGATCATTTTGAATTGCAATTTTTTCAGGGCTTCATTTTTAGACCTTATCAGACACACTATAGTAGCGTGGGGAATCATGTAGCTCATATTTTTAAAATTGAAATATTGTTATACGATGCCTTTAATAAGCGCACCCATTTAAGATAATAACTGTGAAAGAGTTGATAACTTCGTAAAGTAAAAGTGTTGAATCGGCGTATATTCAATGTTAATGGGAGGTAGCATTTGGTGAAGCGTATCCATTTCGCATGTAATCATTTCCACCCTAACTGCATAACTGTATCACTTTTCGTGTTGGCTAGAGATAAATAAGTTTATAATGTGTTAAAATGTCGAAAAATATGTTTCACACACACTACACACACACACACACACACACACACACACACACACACACACACACACACACCATACACACACACACACACACCACGACACACACACACACACACACACACACACACACACAACATACAAAACTACACACACACACACACACACACACACACACACACACACACACACACACACACTACCCATGCACATGCCACTCGTCCCTAATGCATTATGTACGAGTAACCTAATCATAATTGGGAATAATACGAATAAATACATGTAATTGATATAGTTCATATATTATAGTTCAAACGTTTGGGAGACACTTTCATTGACAGGCGTGATAAAGTATGTGTCCTAAAAAGTCTCCTTAAAAAAATATATTTGCCTAAATCCAACAAGCACAACGGTATATTTTGTATATTTCTTTAAGGGGACTTTAGGTATAGTACACTTCTGATAAGCAAAAATTTTATCGGAGCCGTCAATTGAAGTGTATATTCTGCCATTGTCATAGTCAATATGGGAAGGAGGGGTTGGGTGGGTGGGATGGATGGGGTATCAAGTATTTCCTGGTGCTACTTTTGTCATAACGTCTTATAATTTTCATATCAGTCGCATGGGAGGGGTTAGTGGGATGGATGATGGCTGCAATTTTTTCTGTGATTTTCACTGATTGTTTTTGTTATTCTATACATGATACGTTTCATTGTGATATTTTGTGTATGATTATAAATATGATTTCCACTTTTGCATGTTATTGTGCTTTTTAAGCAAATTAAGAAGATATGAATAAATAACACCCAGATTTGCTTTCAATATTCTTCCCACTAAATGTGCTGATCTATTGACAGTGATTAATTAATAACAGTAGAGCTGTGGTATACCTTCCGAGGAAATTCGTTTTCAGATTTTTTTGTAAAGTGTAAAGAAGGAATTCTCACGGTGATGTCCTATATATACACATTCATGTGTCGATTCACCAGGGCTGTAAATTTACTGAGAGAATAAGGGGGGGGGGGGTAATCATTGTTCAGGTCCTGTGGTTGTGACATTCACAAAAAATGTTTGGAAGATTTTGATTATGTAGGCCTGGAGAGAAAGACAATGTTTGTGGTACTCGGGAATATTATGTAGATCTAAAACTTTCTATAACATAAACATTTCTTTTTCATCTATCATCTTGTTAACTTACGTGAAATGGGAAAGTGGTTCTAAAAACAATTAAGTGTGAAGGTGGTTTCAGCTCAACGGGTCTTTTGAAATCTGAAGAGTATGTATTGTAGAATGCGGAAGCGAGCAAGGTAAAGACCTGTTGAATGAATTGGAATTGGGTTATGGCGTATCAATAAGATCCATTCATGCTCAAGCAACCTTCGCTTGCATTTGAATTCGATCAGAAAGGGGGCAAACAACCCGATCGATGACGTAATCTCGTGCAAACAGTCCCAAACGTGCCCGTTAAAACTTCGAACATGTCGTCTCTTTGTCCAAGACACAAACAAAACCCACTTTCGTCTACCTTAGATTTGCATGACAAGGCCCGTATCTTTTGAACCAATACATCACAATAATTCCACCCTGCTTGTGTGCGCTCTTGCGTTACCACGTCACCCGTCTTCGCTCCGCCAGCTGTGTCGGCGGGGCTGCGCCAAGGTAAACTATACACAACGTCATTTAAATTCAACCGTAGGTAACAGAACTTTACGTACACGGGACCATGGCACGGTGGTGGGACATGCACAATGGATAGAAGCAAAAAAGCAACAACCTCTAGGTCGACATTAATCATCGGTGCTACGACAGACGTGTGAAAAAACGGGGTGTGTAGATAAACAAGTACGATTCTGCTTGCTACGTACGATTCGAAGTTGCACGTTTTTGCACTACCATCCCATATCCTATGACGTATGAGACGGCGTCTGATGGAGATAGCAATCCCGATTCGACGGTGAAAACAGCAGTGGTTTGGTGTTTGGTCCCAGTCCAGAAGGCAAGACCAGATAAGAGAAATACATGCCTACATCTACTGGAACAATCAGGTAAATAATTATGGAGTATCTCGTTGAATCCTCATTCTTAATATTTAGATTCATAAAAGATATTTCTTCCGATGTCCTGCAAGCAATACAATTGTATAGTTGACAAAATGTCATTCCCCTCTTTGTTATACAGATCATTTTTATCGTCCTCAGGACAGAAAAGAAAACATTGCAAAAGCAAATGATATGGAGAATCAACTTAAAATTAAGCTACAGGCCAACTGAGGTAACGTGAATATGCATACAGAGACTTACATTCACTACCATTGTCATCAGTACTACTACTATAATAAATTAATGATTATACCCACCAGTAGAACTATGGGGTAGAGCACAATACGCTGTGCTACATCTTGAGTACACCAAGCTACTACCATCGGTATTTCTCAACGTAGAATTAATTAAGTGATGTAATAAATTATTTCATTTGTCTCTCTCTGTATTTTAGATCGCAACTGCTGATCTATGATTTTAACAAACATGTTAGAAAAAAATGAACCAGGTTTCGAACCCGCGTCTACAGCTATCCGGGCTGCGACAATACCACAGCAGTTGCGATCTAAAATAGAGA
>JZLH01S0001981.1:9695-22562 GCA_001188425.1 Eucidaris tribuloides
TTGTGAGTGCGAGGTGAATCCGTCCACCCCCGTAGCTTGGGGACTAAACCGGATTTAAAACCTGGATTACTACTACTACTACTTTCTGCACCATGCTAAACCCCACCCCTAAAAATTTCATCTGGATCATCCTTATTCATTTTCTTCATGTGACGTCATCATCTTGTAACCCTTGAGCTAAACAATAGACAGAGTTATGTGCCTTCATATTCTTTGATATTACTATGTACATGTACAGTATACTTGAATACAATGGCATCACGTTTTCACACAGTACCCCTCTCACAGCCTTTGAATCATAACAGTCCTTGCCATGTCAGAAAGAAGCGTTTGCGTAATAACATATGGCGTTGTTGTGGGAAGGTATACAGAGCAATAACAAAATGTATGAAAGCATATAACTCTGTCTATTGTTTAGCTCAAAAGTTACAATGTTTCTTTCTGACATAGCAAGGACTATTATGATTCAAAGGCTGTCAGAGGGGGTATTGTGTGAAAATGTGATACTATTGTAGGCAGGTATACATCAAAGAATGTGAAGGCACATAACTCTGTCTATTGTTTAGCTCAAGGGTTACAGGATGATGATGTCACATATTAGAATATGAATAAAGATGATCTGGAGGAAATTTTTAGAGGTGGGCATAGGGTGCAGAAAATATTTCAGAAAATTGTTAAAAAATATGTGATGCATATTTTCAAGAAATATTTAGTGATTTGGTCATGTACATACCAATCTAGGCGTCAACAGAAGTTAACATGCATGTGGATTGCAGCCAACGTTTAAAGATATTGTATGCTTTCCCAAATTATTCTCGAGATACTTTTTAGCTCACCTGAGCCAAAGAATCAAGTGAGCAATTGCGAATCGCTTTTTGTCCGTCGTGCATCGTTCGTCGTGCGTCGTTCGTTGTCGGTCGTGCGTAAACTTTTTCACATTTTCATCTTCTTCTTTGGAACGCCTTATTGGATTTAGCCCAAACTTGGCAGGAATGATCCTTAGGAAGTGGGGACTCAATGGTCCTCAAATGGTACACCTGGCCCCCCTGGGGGCCCAGGGGCAGGGCCCTAAAGGGCCAAAAGTAGGTACTTTTCAAGCATCTTCTTGTCCAGATCCAGAAATGGTTTAGCTAAGTAAATGTGTATGTAAATACCTCTACATGTGATGAATTATTGTTCCTCTTGACAATGCCCAAGGTGGCCCCCTTTGGCTCCTGAGGGGGGCAACATGGGCCCTACTGGGAATAATTCACTTTTACATCATTGTCTTTATAGCACATCAGTGGATTTGGACCAAACTTGGTGGGAATGATCCTTCGGGGGAGGGGATAGAGGGTTCCTGACATGGTACACCTGGCCCCCCTGGGGGCCCAGGGGGCAGGGCCCATTAGGCCCAAAACATGGTAACTTTCTTTCTACAAGCCCATTTGTTAACCAAACTTGGATGGTAGATGCATAACAGGGGTCTCAATGGTATTTGGGGGTCAAATGTCAAATGAGGTCAAATGATAGAATATACCTGCAATTTTTTATTGGGGTTAGTATTGCCCTATTTGTAACTCACTTGGATGGTAGATGCCTTACATGTATAGGAACCTCAATGTTAAATTGGGGTCAAAGGTCAAATGAGGTCAAATGTTAACATAAAAGGGTGAAAAAACATTATGGCTAGATTGCCTTGTTTTTATAAAAATTGATGTTAGAATTTAAAGGTAAATGACATGATGGGGTAGTCCTCAACTTGAGGCTTGCAAACTCTCTAGAATCAAGTAAATATGCAAGGATTCTCCTGTGAAAATCTTGTAGGTTCAAACGTTTGACTCTGTCTAAAATAAACAATGGTCAACGTCACTCGTTAGCACGGAAACAATCCGCTTGTTGGCTTATGTGCGGCTTATTTTTATTTTCGTACCCGGCCGCCAAAAAATAAGACCTCCTATTGTTTATGCTGTTTTTCTCCTTAAGTAACAATTAACACACAAATTCCCTCCCAGGGTGGGGAGATCCACTCTGTAGGGCCATAGTTGGTGTATATTTCAACTCATTTGGTTCTTGAGGCATTTTCAAGTGTTCCCAATCATGTCACTAACCTTTAATTTAACTTACCAAAATCAGCTATTATATGGCAAGGGGATATCAGGCTCCAAGGGCGAAAAAACTATTTGTAATTGATGTTTTCTCTGAGTGCACTACAGATAGTTTGCGAGACCTCAGGTGCACGTCGTGACCCACCCCCCCCCCCCCCACCCCCAGAGCTCAGCTCAAAAAGTGACAAATTCCATACATGTAGCCTGTGTCAAAATTATGCACACGTACTCCTTGTCTAGTGTAAGTGTACAAATACTGGACATTTGTATATACAGTTAGTTATCTGGACTAAAACTTAATGAATAATATAAAAACTCAGAGTAATAATAAACATGTACTAAAAGTACACCCAGCAAAATTGTGCACTCTCCAACTAATTTCTGTGTTAACACCAAAAGTGTGGCATCATAGATATATTTTTTCTAGGTAACAACCAAAAATGTAATTTTATCATTATTTTTCACCTAGTGTATGCATACAGATTCCAAGCCAATCGAAACATCTTGTGTCCTTTGATTTCCAAATATGGTCAAGTAAATCTAGATGTATGTTTATGTTTGTCTGAGTGAGTCAACGAGCAGAGCATATTGCAGTGTATTATCATGATAAATAATCACATTTTGATGACTAGAACAAATACACAAATAGATCCTGGGCTAAGCACTGTCAGCTGTTATGCTAGATATATTGGCATTGGGGATTCAACTTTGACTAATAGATAGTTGTTTATAGTCTGGTGTGTTATCACACTCTACATACATGTACACTTGTACCTGTTATAGCTCAGTATGAAATCATTTTTGCAGATCAGTTCTGGTAGAGTATGGGTCCATTTTGACTGCATGGGGCTGTTAAACATCCATTCCATAATTTCAAGTCCACCTCAACGTCATTGTTGAAATTCATAATTTTGGAAATGTTCTAATGTTTACTTTAAAGTGATAGGCTAACATTGTGGAGCTTCAATTTAAAAAATTGTCAAACTTTGATATCTGAGCTACATAGTAGTGTTCAAATGGACAAATAAACACACTAGAATACAAAAGTTTGGAAAGTTACACTGCCAATGGCAAATTATACATGAATAAACAATAAAACTCGGGGCGAGTTTTATTAACCTAGGTGTACACACAGTAAGTCTAAGGGAGGAAATGGGCAAGTGAATCCGGTCAACTTACGATTTTCACTTTTTTAAAGCACTAAATAATCATTTTGAAATACAATTTTTTCAGGGCTTCATTTTTAGACCTCATCAAAGACACTGGTAGCATGGGGAATCATGCGGCTCAGATTTTCTTAACTGTGGTAAATGTTAGCCAATACGTTTAAGATAACTCAAAGGTAAAGAAGGTGTGTTTATTGATATGGATTGCTGATACAGTATTTCATTGTTAATTGTTTCATATCTATTCTGCATTTGACTTTGGTCTTTTGAACTGTATTATCAGGTCAGTCCATCAACATTTACTACTAATTGTTTCATTCCGTGGAAGATATCAAATTACCAATCTAAATATTACTATCATCTTGGACAAATTATTAATTGCATAATTCTGTGTCACTTTTATCCAGACTTATAGATAATGTGCCTTTTGATCAAATTGTGTACACCCACGATTTACATCCTGCGGATCATATTTCCTTCTTTGAAAACCTTGGAAAGAGATCATTGCATCCCAGTAGTAAGGTAAGTGTTATGGAAATAGTAGAATTGGAAGAAGTCTTATTTTAGGATAAAACTACTGTAGAATGAAGTACACTGTTCAAGGCTTTTGCTGTCTAAATTGCACGGCCAAATGTTAGTACTTTTAAGTGATCACCATCAGTACTCATTGTGACAGGCAAATTTGTTGTGTAGCATTGTATGGGATCAATTTCTATCAGGGCACCAGTTAATTCAATACTGATAAGTGAATGTTTGTTTTACCTGAAGTAACCACATTCAAGACAAATCCTTCGAGCAAGGAAATAAATATACACTCAGCTGTAGTATACATTAATATAAATTTTAACTTATTTGGTTCTTGAGGTGTCCTTTAAAGGCCCACTGTCATGACAATGAAAAACACCCTCTTTTGACTAAAATCATGAAAAGGGTGCACCAATGACACCCATAATGCAATGGAAACCACCATGACAGTGTGGAAAAAAATTCAACATTTGATTTCCTGCCACAATCTTTACACTGCACTGCAGCAGTCCATGTTCGTGAATATATGCCTGTATTCCAGGACTAGTTGTCATCCTCTCTGTGGTTCATTTAACCCTTGACACTGGGTCTTAAAGAGTTAAGTGTATCTTATTCAGACAAAGTAATGACAAATTTAACAAGTAGATGCAACAGTGATGTACTTTTTGTTTATACTAGCTCATCTAATGAAACGCTTTGTGTGCTAATGATTCACTGGCTCTCCCACATATATGGATAACCTCAGTGGGGTATGGATGGCACACTGGTTCCCCAAGAAGATAATCATTTTCATACCTCTTCAATTCCAGATTTAATGTCACTTTATAAAGTATTGAGAACAACACAAAGAGCTATGGAAAGAAGAATGCTCAATTTAACATTATTTGACAAAGTGAAGCACACTGACATATGGCAGAAAACGGAGGTCAAAGATATTATAGTAAAAATTAAAGTGATGAAATGGAGATGGGCAGGACACTTATATAGAACACAAGACAACAGATGGACCAAGAAACTCACACAATGGCAATCAAGAACAGGCAAGCGAAGAAGGGGTCGACAAAAGAGAAGGTGGAGAGACGAAATATCATCATACACAAACACAGCAACATGGAACAGAATAACAGCAAATAGAAGCGAATGGAAACTGATTGAGGAGGGCTTCGTCCAACAATGATTGAACAATGCCTGATGATGATGATGATAATAAAGTATTAACAATGATATTTTTATAGAAATAAGAAAAATTAAAACACCTAAATGTCTAACAGAAGATTTATGTCTGTAACATTAGAATTTTTGTAGAGAAAATATATTATTATTATGTTTTGTTTTTTTTTTGGGGGGGTAGGCACATAACAATAAAACAACAGTTTCTGGTTAACATGTTTGCATTTTAGCACAGCAACCAAAAAGAAAGCTCCGTGGGTTGCATCAAAAGGTATGCAGTGGGCAGCAGGATTACCATCCCTACCCTAAACCAAGACTTCACCCGTATTTCTTATTTATTTTCTTTTCAGGTGAAAAAAGAAGATGCCAAAATGTTCGACACAGTAGTGTTTGATGGGAAACCTCCCTGTGAGCAGACATTGTGGCCAACACACTGTGTTATGGATTCACATGGTGCTGAACTGCATCAAGATCTCAAGGTAGGGTCTGGCCACCCCACTTCCTGGGATGAGTGGGCTGCATGCATGTGCCACTTTTGGGGGTTTGAGGGTAAGGGGGTAATTTTTGGCCCACTTTCTATGGTAAAATTCACCCGCCAAATGCTGAAATCAGGGGTACTTTTTGAAGTTCATGCTGAATGTTCAAGAAAGTTGAAATAGGGGGTTAAATTTCTGAAAGGTCCCGGATAGTTCCCTGATATTGGGGTCCTATATCTAAGAAAATACACGGGAAGATCCTACAGGCTTCATTGGGTCAGGGAATTTCTGGAAAGTCAGGGAATTTAAAAATACTTTTTCTGGAAGCAAAAATTCAGGAAAAGTTTTTCAAACTAAGAAAAAATAAAGTTTTTCATCTAATGTCATTTGATCTGAATGGACACTTGATTGGTATCATAAATTCTACCTGCAAACCTTTCAGAGTTCCCAGCCAAATTGGAAATCAGGGAAAACGTGGATAATGACCCCCCCCCCCCTTCTGGGAAAAGTCAGTGAATTTGAGAAAAGTCCCTGAACTGGTAATAAATCAGGAAATTTTGTTTGTCCATTTGTACTGACTTTCTAGCTTTGTGTCGATACCCCATGGACCTGGGGAGAGAAAGAAGTAGACAAAGTAAGAAATGGGTCAAAATGATGATGGTGGATTTTAACTTCCATCAGGGAATAATCAGGGAAGTTTGTTTCCATGAAATGCTGGGAATTGTGCCTTTTATTTGTTTTTTTTTTAAATTTCCAAACTGCTTCTATAACTTAGAAGCAGCCCACATACAATCTAGGGACCCTCTTGTGCGTAGACAAAAAGACTTTGTCCTAACATTGCAACTACTTTTAACTATGGAGGTTGACTTTAGCTTTCAGTATAATAGTTGGTTTTCCTTGCAATTTGTTCATATCTGAGTTATCATTCAAACATGCTACTTTTTAAAGCAATTTGGAAATTTTGTAGTACCAATAAATTATTGGTGTATCTTTTTATTGTTGATATCACTTTGTACAGATTGTGCAAAATCCCATTCACATCAACAAGGGGACCTGCCCCGACGTGGACAGCTACTCTTGCTTCTTTGATAACAACCACTGCAGCCAGACCAACATGGCCTCGGAAATGTGCTCCCACCGGATCACCGACCTCTACTTCTGTGGACTCGCATACGATGTCTGCGTTCGCCACTCTGCCATCGACGGAAAGCACCTGGGGTTCAGGTGCGTGGTCATCGACGACGCTTGTCGAGGTGTGACACCGGATGGTACGCACAAGGCCAAGAATGACTGTACGGACTGCGGATGTTTGATGTTCCATTCAGATCAGGTAGAGCGATTTTCATAAACTTATACAGCTAAATTTTTGCTGAACACAAGTTACTGAAATAATAAATAGTAGTAGAAGAGGTAGTAGTAGTAGTAGTAGTGGTAGAGGCAGTGGTAGTGGTTGTGGTAGTAGAAGTAGTAGTAGTAGGAATGGAGTAGTAGAAGGAGCATTAAAGGTATTGGCTAACATTTACCACAGTGAAAAAAATCTAAGCCACATGATTCCCCATGCTATCAGTGTTTTTGATGAGGCCTAAAAATGAAACCCTGAAAAAATTATATTTCAAAATGATGATTTAGTGCTTCAAAAAAGTGAAAATCGTAAGTTGACCGGATTCACTTGCCCATTTCCTCCCTTAGACTTACTGTGTGTACACGTAGGCTATTAAAACTCGCCCCGAGTTTTAAATGTTTATTCATGCATAACTTGCCATTGGCAGTGTAACTTTCCAAACTTTTGTATTCTAGGGTGTTTATTTGTCCATTTGAACACTACTATGTAGCTCAGATATCAAAGTTTGACAATTTTTTAATTTTAAGCTCCACAATGTTAGCCTATCACTGTAACATTGCCAGTATAATAACAGATATTCTACATTTCGTACATTCTGATTCAGGGGCTTGGTTGCGAAATTAAACATTACATAAATAACAGCTTTCATGAGTTTTTCATACAGTACACAAATTTTGCATGCTTTCCATCATGAAATCAAGAAAGGCATCACATTACCATAAAAATATATTGTTAGAAAAACAAAATGAAAAGTGTGGATCAACAATAATGACCACTTGACCACTTCCCTTTCCTTTTTAGTCCCAAACTTCACGATGATACAAAAAAATACATGATTGCACTTTTGGAAAGTATACACATTTGTATACAATTTGTATACAAAGTATACAAATTGACTCATATCAACTCAAATCACCGGAATTAGAACCCTGGCGCAAAATGTGATTGAGCAACCTTTTTCTTTTTGTGCAGAGTCATATGTTGCAGACTGTTGAAATGTCAAAACACAGAATTTGGGTTTATTCAATATTAAAATGATAGGCTAACATTGTGGAGCTTCAATTTAAAAAATGTCAGACTTTGATATCTGAACTACATAGTAGTGTTCAACTGCACAAATAAACACCCTACAATACAAAACTTTGGAAATTTATGCTGCCAGTGGCAAGATATTAATGAATAAACAATTAATACTCGGGGTGAGTAGAGAATAGCCTAGATCTACACACAGTAAGTCTATGGGAGGAAATGGGCAGGTGAATCCAGTCAACTGATGATTTTCACTTTTTTAAAGCACTAAATAATTATTTTGAAATACAATTTTTTCCAAGAGCTTCAATTTTAGCTCATCCGGCCGAAGGGCCCGATGAGCTATGCATGAGCGTGGCGTCCGGCGTCCGTGAGCCCCGTTGCCGCCGTGTCTTACCCGTCCTTCCACGTCGCGTGAGTCCAAACTCCGTCCTGCGTCCCACGAGTTTTGAAAAACTGCTTGCTTTCTCTCGTCATTTCCAAACCGAGTTTTGATCTGATTGTTTCATATGATAAAGGCTAGGTGGGAGGATTGATAAAACTTCTACACAGAAACATGAAACTCATTATATTTTTTATTTATCAAATTTATTCGAGAAATCACAAAAAATGCTTCTATCTCACATCTCATTCGTCCAAACCGATTTTGATATTTGATTGCTTATTTGGTAGGCTGAGTTTGGCACATGTAAAACTTCTAACAGCAGAATTTCATGAAATATACTCCAAATGAATTACATTATGGTAATTTATGCAGATTTATCCCAAAATAACAAGAAATACTGCTTTCTTTTCCAAGCATTTCTTGAACTCGATTTTCATATCTGTTTTGTTCGATACTGATAGGGCTACGGACTGGGGGCCTTCCAAGAATTTCTGCACAAAATTCTTAAGAAATTAATACATTTATTGACAAAGGGTTCTATCCGCAATTTTTCGAATCACAAAAAATGCTATCTTCTCCTTCAATCTAATCTGCAACCAATTCTTATATTGTGATTAACTTTATTCTGGATAGGGCTGAAAGTTCATGCAAACATTAATCTTACTACGGGAACACCAGAATTTTGGAAATTATACTACCATTAATCTAATTATGAGTAATTTATGCAAAATTAATACCAAAAATAGACAAAAATTGGCTTCTCTGCTACAACATTCTTGGAACCGATCTTCCTTCAATCTGATGTGTCTTGTGTTCGATCTGATAGGGCTAAGGTGGGGAGCTTCCTCCAGAAGACTAATCTACATCAAAATTGTGAAATTAATACAATAATGTGCAAATTTAACAATTAATCAATTACGCAAAATTTATGCAAATTTAATGTCAAAATACCAATAAATAAAAAATGCTTCTCATTCATGTTCTGCACAATTTTGATTTAGTTTGCTTTATCTGGTAGAAGCTACAGACTTGGTAACAACTAAAGGACCTTCTACCGCAGAATTGTATTAACTGTTGCTCCATTAATGTAATTATAGGTAATTAAATGGTCAAATTTAGTTCGCAAAAATAACTAATTTAATTTCAGTCTTCATTCCATATCAAGTACGCATATTAATTGGTTCACTCCTATCAAATGTGCTTTTCCACCAACAAAAATCAGTATGGAGCCCCGCGAAGGATGGATCCGGGAGTGCAATCAATATAAATTCATGGGAGTAGTTATTATTATTTTTTTTGATATTATTTTTTTTTAATCCATGTCCCTATCCCAGGGCATGAACAACTAATATATTTTCTCACTCGAAATATTTTTATATATGCATCGTTCTTCGCGGGACATCAAATTTTAAACTCCTTTTAAAACAACCAGTATAAAAGTTAGTACACAATGAAAATTCGGAATATATGATGTTGCAGAGGACTTGCCGCCGGATGAGCGCTACCGTCAATTGACGTTTCTAGTTAGAACCCTTAATCAAAAAGAACACTTGGATTCATGGAGGATTATGTAGCTCACATTTTTTGAACTGTGGTAAATGTTAGCCAGTGGCTTTGAAATTAATTATTTAATGTTTTTTATCAAAGTATTGTTTCACTTCTTTTTTATGCCATGTCCACTGAGGTGGAGGGAGACTACTTAGGCTCACTGTGGCGTGCGTCTGTCCATCGTCGTCCATCCGTTACGCCTTAAAAAAACTTAAATTACACTGCGCTAAATGCTCCAATTTCAATCAAACTTGGATGGAAGATTGATCATACAGACTTTCAAATTAAGAAGTATGTGAAGGTCATCACAAGGTTAAAGGTCACCAGCAGAGGTCAACGACCTTTTTGTTCCCATTAAGTTTTTTGAGCAAGTTTCTATTATGACTCATAGCTTTGCCCTATTTGCCCAATTGTAACCAAACTTGGGTGGTAGATGTCTCATAGGGAGCTGAAGGTCACTGGCAGGGGTCAACAACTTTTTTGAGCCCAATGTTAAATTTTTGAGCAAGTTTCTATGTACAAGAAACAGGGCAAGACACATTTTGGCTATCACCTTGTCTTATTATTTTTGTCATTTTTGGACTTGTCTTGGTAGATAAAGGACATGGTCACAGCATCCACAAGGCATCCAGTCATGGGTTTGACAGCAGCGAAGAATGTGGCTGAGGCAAGGAGGAAAACCAAACATCTCCATGGCAACAATAATATCATAGCAACGGAGAAGAATGCACCAACAGTAATGAACGGAGGTGAAAATGTGGAGTTTCTCTTAGATCTGTGAGTGTGATGTCACTCTACCAACATAGCGATTTTATCTTCTGGTACTATCAAGTTCTTGCATAGTAGTTGTATCTCCACCATCAAGTACCTGATTGCAAGCAGATTAGTATTTTATACTCCATGTTTATTTCGAAGATTGGTAACTCACAAGTTTCACAGATAAAACATTCTTCTCACAGTCATTTTGATTGTAGAATAACTCCATATCTTGTAGACTTGATGGAACATTATCACAAAGGTATTTTTCGATTGAAATTTCTTTGCAAATTTCATGTTACATTCCAGAATATATTATAGAGACTATGAATATCTTTCTTCCAATGTGCCTAGTATATGAAAAATAATTTAATTTAAATATGTATGTACTCTTTATTGCCACACCATTTAGAACCATTACAAGGCCTTCACATCTAAAAATATGAATAACTCACAAATGCTATTACTAGAAAATGACAAATTCATGATGTTGTGATTGTCACTTGTGCTATGTGACAAATTCAAAAAGTCTTGATATTTATTCAACTGGAGTTTTTTCCTCAGCTTTAATTCATTAGAACGGTAAACTGGATCTTCTCAATAAGATCATTCGACTAATGAAAGCAGTACTTTTTTTAAGGAAAAATAGTAACCTTATATAATTTTTATAATCATTTTAGTCTGTGTAGCAACTCATAGTGCCTTTGTTCTCACCGTGCTCTTTCACAGCATTATTTCTACACCAAGTAACTTTCTCCTTTTCACATATACATGTAGACAAATCATCTGCAACATGTAAATAAGTGGACTTACAGTACATACATTGCACATTATGTCTTGTACATCTTGTATGTGTGAGCATAATGCAGAGTATGCTTATCAATAATTAAGTTATTGGGAGACATATATTGATTGAAGTATATACATCGATTTCATGAAATAGTGCATTAAGTACCACCAAAGTTCATTTCTGACTTTCCTCAAAACTATTTTATTTTGGTTAATTATAAAATTTTGTGCAAGTATTTCCCTCAACTTTCTGTTCCAAAAGTAGTTCAAATTGTGTGTGTTTCTTGTGCAGGTAACAAACTTTTCTACTTGTTCCCACCAATGTTTACCATAATATATCTTTCATTTGTGAGCTTCACTTTCCATCAAATCTAAATTTTGATACCAGTACCATCCTCTCACCAATGGAAAACAAAATAACACCATATATCCAATGATGCCTGATTGATTAATATAAGCTTATCAAATATTTTCAGATATTATTTCCAAAACTACAAAATGAATGTATGTATTTATGCATGCTCACATTGTGAATTATGATATCAAATACAATTTATACTTTCAATTAGTTTTGTTTTGTACATTCCTATTGAAAATATCAAGCACAACACAAAGCATTATTCATTCCAGCTTTTAACAAGTCTCTCTCACAAATAGTACATATAAAACCTAAGGTCCTAACAGGAAAAAAAAAAACCTTAGGTACCAAATTCTCTGACAGCATTGTTCTATCTGGTACATTTGATTGCATCTAATTTCAGGGTTCCCTGCCAACCTAAAAATAAGTGAAAACCTGGGAGTTAACTTTCCTGTGGGGAAAAGTCAGGGAATTTGAGAAAAGTCCTTTAAATCAGGGAAAAACTCAGGGAACTTTGTTTGTCCAGTGGACCAACTTTCTCACCTCATGTCGAAATGATAATCCTGGAATTTTTAACATCCATCAGGGAAAAATTAAGGAATTTTATTTCAATGAAATCCTGGAAACTCTGAATTTGCTACTGTTAGCCAAAGTTAGGATAAATTTTCTGTGATCACAGTTGTATGCAAGGGTAAAATTGTCCTTAAAATTTCGAATAGTAATATTGACATGTACAAAATACATAAACTAAATTATGTAAACATTTTATATGAAACAAAAGAAATATTATGACAGAAAAACTTAAAAATGTTTTAAATCTATTCATTGAAGTGACTGTATTATTTCATACCAGTAATCATTTTCAGACTTTCTAATGTCTTTTTGTGTTCAAAAAACAGTTTGAACTTCTATGCTAAGATACAGGCCTTAAGGTGATTTGCTTAATTGCAGAAACTTCACAAGCTATCCAAAAATTCAACTTTGTCTAAAAATGAATATTCGCGCTTGCAAAACGCATCGTTGAGCAATTGTGTAAAATGCTGTGGTAAATTACTTGGAATAAATGGAAATAGTGCAATCATAATTCAGTCTCTCTAAGACAAATGTAGGCAAGTCACAAACGATTTATAATTATTAATGTCTACTTTACAAATACTGTTTTGAGTATATTATTGAAGCAAAAGCTGTTACATGTCTGACAGAAATATTTCGATCTGCCATTTAGTGGTGTCAGCT
>JZLH01S0001988.1:31565-42771 GCA_001188425.1 Eucidaris tribuloides
ATTCTTTGGTGGATTTTCGCCAAACTTTCATTAATATGTTTCTCTCATTGTTCTGCTTTTATTGAAACCAACTTAATGTTAGGGTGAACATTGCCTTTAAGTTTCTACAGTAAAAATGCAATTGTCATGCAGTTTCTCCTTGTACAATTATTGTCAGAAAATGCTGTGACGTTGTTTACGTTTCAATGGGATAAATTTTTCTTAGGGCCAGAGATAAATAAATGCTTGTTCCTCCTCAAGTAAACAAATTCAAGACAAATCCTTCCAGCCTGAATAATTTTACTCTAGCTAATGTACAAGTATGTTTGGTTCTAATGTACTTTTGAGTTCTCCTACATGTAATCATATCACTGCCCCAGATAGGCTAACATTGTGGAGCTTCAATTTAAAAAATTGTCAAACTTTGATATCTGAGCTATATAGTAGTGTTCAAATGGATAAATAAACACCCTAGAATACAAAAGTTTGGAAAGTTACACTGCCAATGGCAAGTTATGCATGAATAAACAATTTATACTCGGGGTGAGTAGAAAATAGCCTAGGTGTACACACAGTAAGGGCCTGTTCAAGCGCTCTCCTGAAGCGAACCGTACCGTATCGAACCGTGCCAGAGGAGGCGCCTGAACACCCCCAAAGCGAACCGTACCGTACCGCTCCAGAAGCGTGCCACGGAGGACCACCTCCCGATGTGGTCTGGGGCGTGCCAAGGCGAACCGTACCGTACCGCGCTAAGCGCCTGAACGCATTCCGCTATACTTTAATGTGTGGTTCCCTCGGATTCGCGACTGAAGCATACCAAAGTGGTACCTCGGAGACATACTTCCCACATTTTTGCCTGAACACTCGCAAATGAACCACTCTGGCACGGTACGCGTTGGGTTGGCATGGTACGGTACGGTACGGTTCGCCTCCAAAAGCGCTTGAACAGGCCCTACGTCTATGGGAGGAAATGGGCACACGAATCCGGTCAACTTACGATTTTCACTTTTTTAAAGCACTAAATAATCATTTTGAAATACAAATTTTTCAGGGCTTCATTTTTAGACCTTATCAAAGACACTGGTAGCATGGGGAATCATGTAGCTCAGATTTTTTAACTGTTGTAAATGTTAGCCAGTACCTTTAAGAGCATTGTTTTAATTCATTATCGATGGGAATCAAAAGTTCCCTGTGAGAATCGTTTACTGTCACTCATTCAAGAATAAAGGTACGTAAAATATTTCTTGAACCATTCATACAAAATGGATGTAGGAAATGGGTCATTTTACACTTAACCCAGTTACTCACTTCAAATGGGTCAGTGGGGAAAAAGTTTTCTAGTTCATTTGTCCTCCATTAACCCATTGGAGACTAATAACAAGATATCTTGGGCTGGTGTCTATGGAGAATGTGTGTTACGTCAAGATCAAATTGTCTCAAACGGGTTAATATTGACGGAGCAATGGAATCATCTACATTGCCACAGATTCCTTATCTCAATGGATAGAGGCCTGCGTTCAAGGGGTAGTTCAACCGGAGGAAAAAAAATCAAAATGTAAAAATTACAGTCCATACAATTTACATGAATAAAAATATGAAATAATTTCCATGAATGTGCATTAATTGCTGCTGTGCCATGGTATACAAATTAAAGCCATTGGCTAACATTTACCACACTTAAAAAAATGTGAGAGCTCTACATAATCCTCCACTCAAAGTGTCATTGATAAGGTCTAAAAATGAAGCCCTGAAAAAATAGTATTTCAAAATGATGATTTCGTGCTTGAAAAGGTGAAAATCATAAGTTGACCGGATTCACTTCCCCATTTCCTCCCACAGACTTACTGTGTGTAGATCTAGGCTATTTTTTACTCGCCCTGAGTATTAATTGTTTATTCATTCATACCATGCCATTGGCAGCATAACTTTCCAAACTTTTGTATTCTAGGGTGCTTATTTGTCCATTTGAACACTACTACATGTATGTATGTAGCTCAGATATCAAAGTTCAACAATTGTTTACATTGAAGCTTCACAATGTTAGCCTATCAAGACAAATTTTGTTACATAACAAAACTGGGTACATGTATATTGCATTGTGGGAAACATTGCAGACAGATGAGCCTACCATCCAATGTTTTAGTTCCTTACAAATTAAATGAGTGCATCCACCTTCCACGAATTTGGGGACTAAATGAAGTTTTCTGAACACAGGGTTACAGGTAATAACACAATGGGAGTAATTTGTACGATGTGACCCCGAATCCTGACATATATGGGCCAAAAAGTGGCAGTGCCCTGCCCCCCTAGTCTCATACTCTTGTGGCCTGAGCAGGGATCATCATGATTTAGACGAGGATCAAAGTGCATGATGTTGGACGATCAAGGTCGCACCTATACATGGCAGGGAAAAGATTGTTGGCCTCACAAATTTTGAAGGGTGACAACTGACAAACTGATATAGTATAGACCATCGCACACCTCTGTTGATACATGCACATCACTGAGTGAATGGGTTTACAATCGACAAACGACAAATCATCAAATCAAATCATATTTCTTTTGTATGCTTCGCTGTATGACTGGGTCAATGGAGTTCATGGAATGTATCTCTATTCAGAAGGCCCGTGTTTGACAGATCACGAGTAGCACATGCCGACCTGACATCCACATATACACCACACAGTTCACCATGTGACATATTTTCCAATTTTTTTTTCATCATATGGATTTCAAACTTTCTACCTCATTACACTTGTGAAACATGTCACTACCAGGTTTATAATACAACACATGTCGCATCCATGCTCATGAACCACATGTGGATATGAATACAACAGGTGTGAAACAGCTCTGTAATGAACATACAATTTATAAAGGGAAAACTAATTACTAGAAATATGCCAATCATCCATCTGGACCTGTTTCGTGTTGTGTAACTGTAACTGTGACACTTCTTATGGGGGTTGGGGGGGGGGGGTTGACTGGTGAGGAGGGGGTCACAAACTCTTCATTGATGACAAATTACCGTCTTTCTTTTAAATACATTCAATCCTCACACTTTCTGATTGGTTTCTGCATGTTTGTAACTGATTTTGTCATTTGTCACTTATTTAAAAATCAATCCATGTATTGCCGCAACATAACTGTTTGGGAATAATATGCAGCATTTTATTTTATTGTGATGGTTAAATTAAAAAAAAATCCAAATTCCATTTTTTCCAAATAATTGTGAATTAGAGGTATTTCAAGTTGTTGGTTTCTGCATTAAACTGATTTTGTCATTTGTCATATAAAATAAATCCATAAAATTGGTCCCATGTATTGCTGCAACTTAACTGCTTGGGAATAATGTGCAGCATTTTTTTTCTTATTTTGAATGTGATGGTTAAGTTGAATCAATTTTCCAAACTCAATATTTTCCAAATAATTGTGAATTTCATGTACATGTTCATGTAGGTGTATTTCTACTTGTTGACTTAAGTTATTTATCTATTTATTTATTTTTTGTTTAGAAAGGAATGTGTGTATGAAATGTATAGCATTTATAGTCAAGTTTGGGGAAGGTGATGATTTGCGACAGAATTATCTCATGAATTCAACAAACCAAATTAAGTTCAATGAAATCCTGTCCATGCTAAATTGTAGTTGACATGATAATCAGATATGGAAGTACACTGTACAAGAAAATAAAGCTTTGTATACATTATTCTCATTCATTGAGAATCTGCAGATCTCCTTCCCAACCAAAGCAGTCAGAAACTCATTACCACTGCTCAGCATCATTAATAACATCCATGTTTGATCTCGTGCTCTTTGAACATGCTCAGCTCAACACCGCCAGCGGACCGCGCTGCAGCAACGACGGGTGAAGTACTCTAGACACGTTACAGGTTATTGACTACTCGATGGGCACTTGAGGGGCGGTGAACATCGGCTGGGGTACTTTGGTGTTGTTGGGTTGGCTGCGGTATTTTTAGCTAGTTGTTGTTTGTTTACTTGCTGCATGCATTCACCCTTCTTATTTTGAAACTCCTTCGTCAAGCACTGAATGTGGTCAGGAGTTTTTGAAATAAGTCGGTTACTGGCAATTTTTGCTGGCTGTGCACTTATTTTATGCCAGCTGTTAATTTGTTAATAATTTCTGGCTATATTTTTTTAACCAGAACAGAAATATACCAAATAATTCAGCACATGTAATCTTTTAACTTGTTATTCTAATGGTGATTGGGTGATGATGATGATCATTTGATGGTGGTGGTGATAGTGTTGGTGGTGGTGATGATGGTGATGGTGATGGTGATTGTGGTGATGGTGGTGAGTAGTGGTTGTGGTGGTTGTAGTGGTGGTGGTGGTGATGGTGAAAATGATGATGATGATGATGATGATTGTGGTGGTGGTGGTTAACAATAATGATGATGGTGATGGTGAAAATGATGATGATGATGATGATGATTGTGGTGGTGGTGGTTAACAATAATGATGATGTGATCTCACTGACTGTGTGACAGTATCCTTAAGTTTCAATTTGACAGTCTTAATAAAGCATTTACCTGAGTGCATAGACTAGGCATACAGTACAGTTACTCGTTAGTATACTTATACTATTTGTTGTCTCTCAAGTTTCAGTAAACTTCAAAAAATGACTAAATTTACACTATGAACATGATTCACACCTTTTAAAATTCTCATGAAAATTGAGATATGCCTCAAATTTTGGTGCAATAAAATACTAAAACTTGATGTTTTATCTATTTATTTATTTATTTCAAATTAAAAAAAATAAAAATTGCCCAAATCAGTACAGTACAATAATTTCTGGTTTTCGTTGGAGCCCTTTACAAGTTATAATTGCACAAATTACATAAAAATACATTTCAAGGTAAAAATTAAATAAAACATAATACATAGGATATATTAAATAATACATAATACATTGTGATTTGTATAGACAACATACAGTGTATTTATACAACGCTTAATAAAATTAAATCAAACCGCATTATTAAAAATGAAGATAATTTTGTTATGCCAGTG
Organism: Eucidaris tribuloides; assembly: GCA_001188425.1. Taxonomy (NCBI): domain Eukaryota; kingdom Metazoa; phylum Echinodermata; class Echinoidea; order Cidaroida; family Cidaridae; genus Eucidaris; species Eucidaris tribuloides. The sequence continues at coordinate 36,582 of JZLH01S0001988.1, forward strand.
TGTGAAAAGTGGATATATCTGTACGTGACGATTTTATGTGTGTGTGTGTGTGTGTTTGTTTTTTTTTGTTGTGTGTGTGTGTGTGTGTGTGTGTGTGTGTGTGTGTGTGTGTGTGTGTGTGTGTGTGTGTGTGTGTGTGTGTGTAATGTCGTAATCATAAGGCTAAGTCACACTGTGCCATCTAACGATTCCATCTGAAAAACAACATGTACGTTTATTAAACCTTTATTGGACTTTTTAATCGTTTTTCAACTGGATTACAACCGTATCTAGACGTTGACAGACGGTGCTTTTCCATTCTGTTCCATTCTATTGTATTCCATTTGCCACCGTCTGAGGTAAATATTTTAGACGGAGGCAGACGGAATCATTAGACGGCACAGTGTAACTTAGCCTATAGGGAGCAGAGGAAACATTCTCACTTCTCCTTCAATTTGGTATGTTCAGCATCACTGATAAGAGCTTGAGTAGCCATGTGTGTCAATAAGGATACTATAATGTGTTGGATGGTTAATGAAGGATGACTGTCATCCAATGTCAAGGGCATCAGACTCTTGATCTGTTTAGGGAGATGGAGTCATTAAGGTGTTTAAACCTTGCATCGCGAAAAAAACAAAAACATGTTAACATCTACAGGAGAGCAAAAACCATGGCTGCTTTAAATGCATGTGTCTGTTTTGCATGCCAAAAATAAAACATTGTGTAAATACACTGGTGATTCGTTTGTCACAGAAAATACCATTTAAGAACCTTTCACAAAGTATAGGAGAGCTAGAAACTCAAAATTCAGTGGGATTTTAGTAACCATTAGTCTTTGATTTGAATTATTGTCTCGTAGAGATAAAAATTCTACTAGTTTATTTTCAGATCCTTACAGTGCATGGTAGTCTTGATCTATGATGTGAAAAGTTTATTTCAAGGCAGGGCATCTCTTTTGCATGCCTAAAAATTAACATTGTGTAAATACAATGGCATTTAGAAGAAAATGCCATCTGGAAACATTTAGCATAGGAGCTAGAAACTCAGTTTTAGTGGAATTATAGTGACCGTTAGATTCTGATTTGAATTTTTTCTCCGCCTGAGGAAAAAATTCCTACCATAGAACGTACACTAAGCGGCTATTGTTTTTCTTTCGCATTTTTTAAATTCTACGTAATTACTGACCCCCAGATTTCACAGACATACCCTTTATCAACAGCCTGAGGGCATGAGTTATCTTTTCCTGGTCAGCAGGGATGTTTACAAATGAGATCCACTGCCTTTAAAATAGACTTATACATGTAGATAAATATGACAATAATAATGCTACTGAAGTGATTTAGTTCAGTGAGTTTCACACCCAGTGTAAATACTTACCTACTGGTCTGAAGGATCGTTACTTTTTGGTGCATTTGTCGAATTCTATGTTATTACTGATCTTCAGATTTTGACAGACATGTCCTTCATATATACTGTAGCATAAGGGCATGAGTGATGTTTTGCTGTGCTGCAGGAGTGATGCAAATGAAATTCTCTGTCTTTAATCTTTTTTTCCACCATGTATTCAGAATTTCATGTTCAAAACCTTTGTGCTTTGTTATAATGATACTAATTATCATTATAATGATGAGTAATGCATTATTAATTCTGCATTATGTTTCTGATATTACTATGAGTTTGGAATGTTAAAGACACAGGCTAACATTGTGGAGCTTCAAATAAAAAAAAAGTCAAACTTTGCTATCTGAGCTATGTACTAGTGTTTGAATGGACAGATAAACACCCTAGAATACAAAAGTTTGGAAATTTATGTTGCCACTACTAGCAAGATATGAATGAATAAACAATTAGTACTCCGGTGGAGTACAAAATAGCCTAGATCTGCACACAGTAAGTCTATGGGAGGAAATGGGCAGGTGAATCCCGTCAACTTGTAGATTTTTCACTTTTTAAAGCAGTAAATAATCATTTTGAAATATAATTTTTGAGGGCTTCATTTTTAGACCTTATCAAAGACACTTATGGAGTATCATGTAGCTCACATTTTTTTAAACTGTGGTCATTGTTAGCATTTGCTTTAAGAGCAATCATAAATATTCATACAAGTATAACACAGTGCATACGTTGATTGGTAAAATAAAATTATTCATACAGGAAGTGTAGAGGGAATTTTACAGAAAAATCATTAGACATAATTCTGTCTTCCTTTTAAAAATCCTTACCAGGTGTATCAAATTTTGTAAAAGTCCTTTAACAGATATTTCTTTTATAACCTTGATTCTTAACCTTAAGGTGAAATCTATAGCAATAAGATTTAGCAAGACCTAAACTCAGCAATCAGTCAACAGTGTAAAACAAGTTATACTCAGCTTTTATTTGAGTAAATGCTGCGGACTTGACTACAACTACAACAAAATGTACATTTACTGTACAATTGTGCTATGCCAATATCTCTGTATGAATGAGCCACCCCATGTGTTGACAGGGTGGCAACTGGTCATGGAGTGAATAGAAAGGAATTGATTTGAATGGAAGTGAATTGAATTGAATCAAATGTATTGTTCACACGCAATGTGTGGAAAATCAATTTCTACAATTCACAGAACGGATACAGTGACACATATAGAAATAACAAACAAAAAGTACAATGACACATTTATACAGTACTGTATGACTGTAATACGAATAAGTACATGCTACATTTAGCAATATCATTATGAGAAGTAGTAGAATGAAACGGATCACTTACCATAATGTTATAGATATGTATTAGATATTTATTGACTCATTCATTTATTTGCCGATTTAGGTGTACTGTAGTAGTAGTAGTTGCGTTCACAAAGGCAGTTATTACCGGTCATATCTTTGTCAGGCATAAGTCGGACGTAATTAAAATCTTTTTGTTGATCCACCAACGCGTCCACACGCGTCGGTATTAGCACTTATACCTGACATGTTTATGCCCGATAAAGCTTACTCACATTTTTACCGGTAATAGCAGACTGGAAATGGCGTGTGTCAAGTTGTTATCGGGTTGTAACCTCTGACCCAAATTGCGTGAAATGTGAATTGGTAAACAGTGAAGTTGTCTTCTCAAAGAGTAATTGCCCTTTTCAGGTCGCAGTTATATCCGACAACAGTTCACACGTATTTTGTTATTACCGGTAACAACTTATTAACAGACTTATGTCTGGTTTTCTTCGGTCATATAAATCGTCGGGTATAAGTCGTGCTATATCCGATAGAGTTATGTCCGCCGATCGTTCTCACTGCAACTTTATACCCGACGCTATTACTGACACAAGTTATGACCGGTCACAAGCCACTTATGTCCGATCGTGTGGACACGGCTGTTAGTAGTGGTAGTATAGAAGCAGTACTATTAGAGGTAGTAATAAATTGTTCGATAAATCTTTTAATCAATGGATGAATGATTGGAGATATTGATAACGGAATAAAGAAATGAACCATTGAAAAATAAATATGTTAAAGATATACTCAGTAACACTGTCATACATGTGGCTCAAAATGCAAGTGCTGTATCTAAACTACAGTAGGATAACAACAATAAACATCATACAGTGTATGCCATAAATTGACAACTCTACCACTTTTTGTGATGAGAGTACTGTATGAAAACTCCCCCATTTAGTTTGTATGAGACATGTAATATTGCACTTGTTATTGTATTTCATTATAAAATATCAAAGCTTCTCTTGTTGTTAAAGCCCAAGTTTAGTTTTGGGGATTTTTTTTTTTATTTGAAAGCTTTGTGCCCAAAGGTCGTATCACACCAATAACAAATTCTGAATGTCTTTCGAGTTTTTTTTTTTAATTAATTAATGAAAAATCTTGGGGGTGGAGGGGGGGGGAACCCCAAGATTTTTGACTATATTTCACAGTATAGCATCCAAAGGGTTAATAAGGTGTTAAGGTTATCTGAGTTATAACTCATCAGAAAGAGCAGACTCTGTGACTGAGAAAATAATTCTGGCCCTGAATTCTGCATGCTCCTCTGAAAGAATTGGCCTGCTCTTTCTACTGATATCTAAGAAAAGTGAACATTTGTGAAAATTTGTACACATACAAAAACGTACACTGTATATGATGAGTTCAGTTTGTGCACTCTCATCACAAAAAGTGTCACAGTTGTCAAAGAATTCTACATATAAACTTATTTGAACATTTAATTCTTGAGTGGTTCAACTAAATATGCTGTTTTCTTTCTCTTATTTTTGGTGTTCTCTGAATGTAGATATGACTGTTTTTTCCCCTGTTAATAATAGAATAATGTACTGTTTTCCTCCTCTTATTTTTGGTGTTCTCTGAAGCCTGAATGAAGATATATGACTGGGTTTCATTCCCCTTTTAATAATAAAATACATGTGCTGTGGATATATTAATTAATGTATTGTATGGATTCGTGATTGACTCAAGTTTAATGTGCAGATGAAGTTTAATGTTACACACAGAGTGAAATAATAGATGTCTGTCCATCATTGTTTACAACATCATCATCCACTAATTGCAATTTGCGTCACATAATCTCGTAGTGTCTACAGTATGTTCATGCTTTTAACATCTACCATAAGACATTTATTGATTGCTACAAATATTGCCATTGTCTTCTAAAATTGCATTTTCCTATCGGCTTCCTTGAGGTACACTCACAAGCTGTTACATGTAGTATGCTACACGTAGTTCATCCCTTTAAATCATGTCCCTTTTTTCTATTTGTTTTTCTCAAACATTTTGTTTGGGAATAATATGAGTATATTCGCCTGAAATTAAGTTTCTGAATGAGTGATGTATACTGAAGTAGGCACTACAAGTGTAGTGCCTGTTTGTTGCTATTTCCTGTCTTTCCTGGGTTTATATAGTTGATACTGTAGCTTTAGAGGAGTTTCACTTTTCACTGTAGTGGTTGTTTTACACATTTATTATACATTGTAGTCTCTGTGAGAATCATTATATTTTTGTCAAGTTACACATTATTTTTTTGTTTATTGTTTGCAATGCTCCAGGGGAAATAGACATATTTGCAAAACATCCTTTAGGGCAGAATTCTGTGATAGAATTTCTGTTTGAGTTACACATATGAATAGTTTACATATAAATTCCAGTTATGATCTATTTTTGTATTGGATTCAAATAATCACATTTTTTTTTCCAAAGGGAAAGGGGGGGGGGGAGGGGACTGTAGTCAATGTGTTCACAAGCCGTTATGTGCTGATAACTCCTGCCCCCCCTCCAAAAAATATATATATATATATATATATATAATCATCTGTACGGTTTTTAAGGGGGGGGGTTCAACATTTATGCCACAGTACATAGATGCATTACTTGGCGTGTTCTGGTCCTTTGTCTTTGTTTAGGCCAACCAACAAAAGGGGGGGGGGAGGGGGGAGGCACGGCTGATTCTCCCCATCCCCAATCCACTGCTGCTGAACATCATTTCAGCACACCCTGCTTATAAGTCTCAATTTTTTCATCAGCACATAAAGCAGCAAAACTGAGGAGTCAGTGAACAAAGGTAAACCACTCTCTCTATCACAAATGATGATAAAAGGTGCACATCTTTTTTTTATGGAATGCAAAGAAATATTACCCCCATTTATGTGGACTAGTTTTCTTGTAATACAGTTATCAGTGAATAATATACAGTACATGTTTGATGGTTTAATCACGGACCCTGCTAAACATGGAGTTCATATATAAATTTCTCTGATCCTATCACAACCACCGTTTGTTGGTTATGTACATCTTAAATATACTAAGCAGGTGTCTTTTATTAATGAGATTGATATTGGTTACATGTAATGTTGTTACGTTAATGAGACAAAAGGAAATGGTAGCACTATGGAAATGTGGTTCATGAATTTGCGGTGGTCGTTATTGGATCAAAGAGGAAAATAATGTATAAAATGTTAATCATGCATTGTTGAAATACATGAAGGCACTTGAATTCATTAACTCTTAACGTGCCGAAGTCGCAGATCTACACAACATAATACACATAAAGTCCATAGAGGTCTAAATCCTCTGGCACGTTAAGAGTTAAGGACCGATGTAATGTATGTCCATGTGTATGGGAGTATAATATAATTATGTACATGTAATCCATGGTTGAATTTTTTTTCAATAGTAAACTTGTATAAACTGCAGTGTACATAGGCCCTTCTGTACAATGTGTAGAATGGTGCACTAG
>JZLH01S0001990.1:2528-15480 GCA_001188425.1 Eucidaris tribuloides
AATTCATTTACCTCAATGCTATAGTATGTTTCTCATTTTAAACGAAAGTTTGGTTGGTGTTCATGTTTTGTCAAGTATTAGACACAGCAATAGTTTGTATCATTTGGATCTTCACATTACATTCAACGATGATTATTAATGGAGTTATGATTTATTTTTGAAAAATATTTAATTTCAAGTTTTTATCTCGCTTGCTATGCATAGCAGATGTGAGATATAGTCGCCGCTTTGGCAACAGCAGCGGCATTAACAAAAAAAAACAAGGTTAAGTTTTTAAATTTTTGGCATAATTCTGAAACTTGGACATAAGGGTTATGAAGTATCACTAATCATTTGAGTAGAATTTCAGGTCACAAAATTTAAGTCAAAGGTCATTCAGGTCAACATACTTAGACTATGTTGTGGAGTCAATATTAAAAACTTGACCTAGGGTTTGTTCTGTTATAATCTGATAGGGCTTGGTTGGGGCTTCCAAACTTCACCACAGAAATTGGAAGTTAATTATGCAAATTTATTCAAAATCACCAAAAGTGCAACTTTTCCTTTATTTCTTTAGAAGCAGATTTTGATTCTGTTTGTTTTATATGAGAGGGCTTGATAGGGGCTTCTAAGCTTCAACACAAAATTTGGAAGTTCTTTTATTATGCTGAATTATGAAAATTTATTCAAAATCACTCAATGTGACCTGTCACCACAAAATGCACCATAAGTTGGAAAAATAAGAAATTGTGTTTTTCATATGGTCTTAAAGTCAAGATTCTAAGCTTTAAAATGATGTATAATTTGTCTAAGATGGATGAGGCAAACCCATTTAAATTCCTGCTCACAAATTTGGACTATCACTCAAGCCATTATCAGGAATGTGGAGAAAAACAGCTGCAAAGATAGTGCTCATTTATGCATAACGGTAGGCTTTTGACAACTGTTTCGTAGAATGCTTGGTAAAACTAATCACTTTCCAAAAGGGAACTGTGGATTGGACAATCCTTTCTGGCTCTTACAATCACCATCAATTCAAAGTTCTTAAAAGTAGCTTTGTGGTGATACTAAAATTATTATAAGGGGACTTGACGATGTTGGAAAACAACCAGTTATATTTAGTATTACATTATGTTTAATCTTGCGACATGAAGGTCAAATTCGGCGAAATTTTCAATGTTGAAGTTCAATTCAAGAAAAATCATACTTTTGGATCGCTTCTGGTCCTCTAATTTTGACAGGTGAAAGATAAGTGTATGTGCTTTTAGAAAATATCAAAATCTTAGAATCAACTTTTGCAACCCAACTCGACTATTTACCGCGTTTACACGAAAACTACCATTGCGACTTAGTGATTGTTTTGTGGTGACAGGTCACAAATATGCTACTTTTCTTTTATTTCTTGGCTGAGTTTGATTCTGTTAGTTTTATCTGACACGGCTTGGTAAGGGCTTCAAAACTTTAACACAAAATTTGAAAAATTATTAATTATGCTAATTTATGCAAATTCATTCAAAATCGATGAAAAATGACAAGAAAGGCCACTTCTTTATTTTTCGGTGGCTTCTGATTCTTACTGCTCAGACTGATAAAGTTAGGTTATGACGTCCAAACTTTACACAGAATTTTGCATTTCATTAATTATGCTTATTTATACAGTTTTTTTCAAAATCAATTCAAAATTAAAACAACAAAAAACCTGATAACCTGAAATGGCAAAATTTTGAAATGCGTTCTGCCTAAAACTGCAAAATGCAGGCGAGACATATATTACACATTGCGTATATTTCTTGTTTGTATTTGTGTGCAATTGGTTGTGTGCAGGTTACTATATCTACGTGTCAGTGATTGGGGGTGCCGTCAATGACCAGAAAGCCGAAGTCACTGGCCCAGTTTTCAGTATGGCTGCGGAGGGATGTCTGTTTACCTTCTACTACTACATGAGTGGGGTCAACCCAGGTCAGTTGCAGGTCTACCTGACCGACCAGAGCTCTTTTGAAGACATTTTGCTGTTCCTGATGAGAGGGGGTCAGGACGAGTCGTGGCTGCAGGCTAAAGTTGGTATCGGCAGGCGACAGAATCCATTCCAGGTACATATATTTGATTGCCGTGAAAGGTAAATGACACGATGGGGGTAGTCCTCAACTTTGGGTGAAACTATTGTAGAATCAAGTAAACTGTGGACAGATTCTACTGTGAACATTTTCTAGTCAAAAGCCAACACATTCTAAATTAACTTCCATCAGTATGCCTTGTGACAGACAAATCTGTTGTATTGTTTTCTATGGGATCTATTTCTATCGGGGCTTAAGAGAAACAAAATGCTAGTATGTTGGTGCTTGATTCAGCTTAAAGGGAGAAGGAGCCAGCAACTAACAGGCATAAGTTGAGAAAAAAATTTGAGTTCTTGCCAACCAGTGAGATTGCACGTGCACAGGTCTGGAGCTGACCATGCGTGACCGATGCATGCCACCCGACGTGTGTTAATCGTGCCATGGTAATGTAAGCACTGTTTGAATCGATAAGCTCCTCCCCCTATAGCTGTTACTGCAAGTTTTATCCTGGGATTAAACTTGCAAAGACGTTAAATAAACACAAATTAACTAATTTATAGAGCCTTGCTGAGGGTGAGTATCACACAGTACCCCTTATTTAGCCTGTCTTTATCACCATGTACCATAATTCTCACAATACCCACAATGTCATTTTTTAAAATTCTCATCATGCCTGTTAGTTGCTGGCTCCTTCTCCCTTTAAGTAGACAAATTCAAGATCCAGCCAGGAGATACACTCCAACTGGTATATCCATTAGTATATCTTTCAACCAATTTGGTTCTAAAAAACTCATTTTTTATTTATTCCTTCCAATCATGTCACTGCCCTTAGATCTACAGTGAGTTTTTAAAAATGAATCTCAAATTTAATCTCAAATTTCTCAAATCAAAAATATCCATAAAACTGATATTAGGAAATGATAGCATAATCGGTTCTAGGATTACTATCCTGGAGGACAAGTCCTCTTCTGGGGACGGCTCCCACCAGACAATTCCCTCAACAGACAACTCCCTCAGAGAGCAGCTCCCTGATTATCAGTAAATAATTATGGAGTTTTATAAACTTATTTTTTTAATGGTATTACTATATAGTCCATTACTTTATAGGAGAATTATGAGGTTTAATAGTGTGGAAATGATGTTGCTGTTTTCCAAATATTTTTTAGTTTCGTGAGAAAGAATATTTAGGATTGATCCAAATATTAAACATCAGCTCTTGAGTATTCACATCATCAACTAAAACAGAGATATAAACTTGCTTCTTATAGCTCTGTTTAAAATACTCTGGCGTATATCTCTGCAGATCAAAATCACCAAAGAGAGGAATCTTTTGTATGATGGAACGGTGGCCCTGGATGATATAGAATACCAGAACTGTGCATTACCCGACTTAGTAGACAACTGTGATACCACCACCAACATAGCATGTGACAATGGTGCCTGTATACCACAAATGTTTCAGTGCGACTTTGCTGACAATTGTGGAGATAGTACTGATGAACCTCTGTCGTGTGGTAAGATAAGATGATAATATAAAGTGGTGATCAGCATGATGATATGATGATAATTACAAAGATGATGATGATGATGATGATGATGATGATGATGGTGATAATGATGAGAATGATCATAATCTTGATGAGGATGATATGTTAATGATAATCATAATGATGATGATGACAGTGATTGTAATGATGATGATTGCAGTAATTATGAAGATGATGATGATAATGATGATATTGATGAGGAGGAGGATTTTGATGATAATGATGTAATGATGATGATGATGATGTCTTCTAATGGTGATGATTGCAGTAATGATGATGATGATGTTGGTGAGGATGATAATGATGATAATGATAATGGTAATGATGATGATGAGATGACTGTTGTGATGATTATGTAAAGAATGTTGATGGCATCGATGATAATAGTAGTGCCGGTGCTATTAATGCTAATTATTGTAATGATGATCAAAATAACAGTGATTTTGATAATGATGATTATGATGAAGACTGTATGATCATGATGATGCTTATATTATTTACATAATTCTGATCATATTGTCATGTTCATGATAATCATGAGGATGATGAGAAGATGACTGTACGTGCAAAGTTCAAATGATGGTTTGCTGATAGATAACACTGTTCCCTGCTGGAAAACTTCCAATCTGTCACTCATGTCAATCTGATTACCACTGACAGTCTCCAATGGTTACACCAGGTGTAATTTTGAGCAGGGTTTCTGTGACTGGACCCAGGCAGTAGCCACCGATAGTTTTAACTGGACCAGAAGCCAGGGCAGCACAATTAGCTACGATGGTGGACCAAAACGTGACCACACCACCGGGGATTCTTCAGGTACAAGTAGAAACAGTTTAATAGATTTACCATTAAAAGAGGCGTTCACACGATATATTTTAAAGTTATGTCTTTGTTAAGTACTTCATTGATAGACTTATAGTTATCGTCAATGTAGTTGACCGCTCTACAGGAGTCATAATTATGTTGTAGTAAATACTTCATTGATAGATTTTTAGTTATCATCAATGTGAATGACCACACAACATGAGACGCTTCAGATGTCAGTATAGAAACAAATTGAAAGGTTTACCATCAAAAGAGGTGTTCACATGATACCTGTCAAAGTTATGTCGTAGTAAATACTTCATTCATTAATAGACTTATAGTTATTGTTAATGTGGATGACCACACAACAGGAGACTCTTCAGGTACCAGTAGAATCAAATTTATAGGTTTACCATAAAAAAAAAATGTTCACACAATATGTGTAAAAATTATGTCTTTGTAAAGTACTTCATTGATAGAGTTAAAATTAAAGTCAGTGTTTATGCATTTGTGGTTAAATATTGTCAATGTGGACTCACATGTAGTTAAAGTTTTGTCATAGTTAAATACTTCATTGATAGATTCACAGTTATTGTCAATGTGGATGCACTTGTATTTAAGTAAACGTACATGTATAACTATTGTCACTGTGGATGCATTTGTAATTAAAGTTATGTCATAAATTAATACCACATTGATGGATTTCTAGTTATTGTTAATGTAGATGCACTTGTAGTTAAATTATTGTTCATGTCAACACACTAGTTAAACTTATAAATAGATAAATACTTCATTGATAGACTTATTGTTATTGTCAATGTGGATGTACTTGCAATTAAGTAAACTTTTAATTATTGTAATTGTGGATGCACTTGTAGTTAAAGTTTTGTCATAGTTAAATACTTCATTGATAGATTCATAGTTATTGTCAATGTGAATGCACTTGTAGTTAAGCAAACATATCCTTATTATCAATGTGGACTCACTTGTAATGAAGTAAATTTTATTTTGTCAATGGGGATGCACTTGTAGTCAAAGTTGTTGTCATAATTAGACTCGTAGTATCGATAGCATGTGGAATGTGGATACATCTTTGTAGTTAAGTAACTTAAAGTTATGTCAATGGGACCTCGTTGTGTTTAAAGTTATGTTAAATACTTAATTGGGTATATTTAATGTATTTCAATGTCGGATCCACCGGTAAACAAATAATGTGTTTAAAAGAATAAGAAACCATACAGTCGATGCAACAAGTGCAGTTATTCTATCTCGAATTTCTACTCTGCTGTTCCACTTAGCAGGTTCTACCGTTTACCTTAATGTTATCGCACAAGCCATACAGAAACAAGCAACAGCTGTAACAAAGAAAGCTTCTCAAGCAATAGGAGACGAACTGTGAGGTAATAGATGCCTAATCTTATTCTTTTCATAGAGATTTTTATTGTTACATTATGCATCACATTTATTTTTAATTCCATATGAATTTTCAGTATCATTTTGTTTTGTTGATGTGTTGTTGTGTGTGTGTTGTGTGTGTGTGTGTGTGTAGTGTTGTGTGTGTATGTGTGTGTGTTTTTCCTGTGTATATCATCTCTATTGCCTATGTTGGTCTTGTGTGTGTGTGGGTGTGGGGGGGGTGGTGGGTTGGTGTGTATATGTGTGTATGGGTTATGTGTGTGTTGTGTAGTTGTATATCAATTGTGTTTAATGTATGTATATGCATATTGTGTTTGGGTGCTACCAATTGTGTACTGTCTGTGTGTGTGGTTATGTGTTTATGTCGTGTGTTTTGTGTGTATCAGACGAGTGTTGTGACGTGTGTTAGTTATCAAAAGTATATCCTTACCATGACCAATCTGTGCTAAATGCAGGGAATTTCATTGCCTGTCTCCTGCAGCAAAGAAGACCATTGCCCATTGTCCTTAGCTTTTCATAAGGACAGTCTGTGAATCTGAAAATGCATAATTACTAAATTGAAAAATGCGACCAAAAGAGTAAAGGTCGTAGCACCATTAAACGCTCGCGCTTAAAAAGAGCAGCTCTCAGCAAATTGAAAATAATCAAATGTTATTGATTTCGCCATAAGTGAGTCTTCGTTTGTTGAATTCAATAGATACGATTCTCACTCCTTGTATGTGGCCACGTCGATTACCTTAAACGTGACATGCGCCCCTACAAGGATTAGTCCCAGGGATGTGTTATATGTCACGCAGAAGGGGACCAAGGGGACTACTGGCAGAGGGTTCAGTGTCGTCAGTAACGGCAGCACAACCCATTCCAGTAAGAGTTATTTAAGTTTTATATTAGTTATACATTTCACAAAATTACACATGCAGTGTACAAGAAACATAGCACAAAATATTGCAAGTGCTAAACATTACTAAACACACTAACGTAATACATAGACATAAATAAACCCTAATAGATCGCGGCTATTCTCCGGTCTTGTCATCCCCGGCCCCACCGCCAAGATCTCGGCGCCAGATCGCGCGATCGTGGCAAAAATTCACACGATAGCGCTGGATGTAATCTGCAAGACTGTACATTAGAGTTTCAGAAAATACCATATTTTATATTTTTTAATGATTTAATAACTGGCCAAATTTATGAATAAAATCCATTTTGCCCTAAGTAACTCACTTAAAATAGCTTATGTAGAAGTACGTTTGGGTGAAAATATATTTTTGGAATTTCTGACAATTACCGTACAAAAAAAATTGCTTGAAATCAGAATGATTTCTTATGAATTATTGTTCTTATGTATTGTATTATTTTTCGACAGTTTTTAATTGTTGTTCGATGAAAGCTTTGTCCGGGACATTTTTGCGATCATAAAACAAAGAAAAATTAATCCATTTCTACCAGTTAAAGTAAAAATAATCAATACAATTTATGATTTTTGGATGAAAACACAATTGCATGATTGACGCCAAAAATCACGCTTTTTTTGAGTAATTTTGGGAGTTGCATGCATGTTAATGAAAAGTCGCGCAGGGCGTCATAATCGGTACGCCGACTTTTGGATAATGGTCCAAATGATGCACGAGACTTGAAAGTAAAAACCAGCGAACGTGGCAGTGAAAAAAATTTTCGCGGCGAATAATTGAGAAATTTGTTGAGGGGGCGCGCATTAATGCCCGCCCCCCGCCCCCCGGGATATTAGGGTTAATAGAATTAAGACATTATTCATAGGTCGTCGTTAGTTGAAGATAAAGAAAAATAGTGTATACTAGAATTATACAGCAAAAATTGATCTTAATCAAGTGGAGCTAAAATTCAGTTGATAAAAATTTATACTTCGAGTGAATTGCATATAACCAAATTTTGAAAGCTGTGGGGAATGATGGGATTCTAGTGTAGGCCCAAAGGAGAAAGTAAGGAAACGAAAAACAGAAACACATTGCAAAAGCTATGAACATGCATTTGTCAGACAATTACATTTTGGGACGAATACCAGGTCAAGTTGGATGCTAGTTATGAATTCTAGAATAAAAGCTTGAAAAGTTCAGAAGAGTTAACCAGTGGGGAAATTGGAACAGGCATTGCCATGAGCAACAAAATTTCACACAATATTCTTGAGTTTCTGTTGAACTAAACAGTATGCAAGCTCAACTGTGAACTGTAATTTGACAAGGAACTATCATTATGAGTCTGAGAGCTGTATTCTCTTATTTGATTTTCATTTATATATTTAATGTTTATTTCTACAATATGTATTCTATTTATGTTTATTTTATCAATTATGTATTTATTCAGTAGCTTATTATTTAGTTTGTAGCTAGGAAATTTGAAAGGGAATTCCATTATCTTTTATGTTGTTTTGTAATCAATGTTGGCAAGGGAAAGGGAGTGTACCACATGCATTGTTGGGGTGTGAAGGCTTTGAATGTGAATGTTTGTTTTATGGATGTACAGGTTTGTTATGAAGGCACCATAGTGATATTACACTGTAACACCAGCCATTGATGATTGTATCATTTACTCCAGGTTGGCAGCGTCCTCTGTAAAGTGCTGACATGGATGATAAATAATATTAATAAAATGGTTTTTCCTGATAGCTAAAGCAAAAATATTAATAATTATAATGCAACTTTTGGTGCGCAGCAGCGCAAAAGTATTGTTTTATGGATAAAGTTAATATATTTTTTTTGTTTTTTTAACCATTCACATTTATTTTGAATGTTCTTGTCTATGATTGGTCGTCTTTCCATTGTGCACCTACTTAAATTTTCTCATGAAGCAATCTGCTTAACTCACAATGAAGAAAATATAGATTCATGAAACTTGACTACGTGTGGAAAGGTGGAAAGTTAGACCAAAGGATAAATAGCATTGGTGGCAAAATTTGTTGAAAGTTAAGATGAATGGTCAGCAACTGTATCCAAAAAGTCATTTTCTTGCTCATTTTAATGTCAGTAGGATGCATTTTGAATTGACTATGGAGATATGTTTTGAAATGATTGGCAAAAGTTATACATGTCCTTCTTACATTATTATCAGATAGCTTGCCTAAGCACCTGTACACAACCTCTCATCTGTGAGTCGCTCACCAATCCAGATATAACGTGAAAGTTGTTCTGTGCTGAGATGAATCTACTGTCGGCAAATGGCCAGGTAAAATACTACTATTACTAAAATAATAATTCAGATTTTAAATGCAGTTTTGTCCAAGCTTTTTCAGGGGTGCTGGATTTTCCTCACTCTTTACAGGCATTACCCGTACCCCCTCCCTCCACTTCACTCTATTGTTGTGGCACTCCATCATGCCTAACCCTATCTACTCTCCTCCATACTGCTTCTTCATGTCTTCTTTGGTCCCGCTCCCCTCACCTGCACCATCCCCCTGAAACACGAACCACCCTTCTCAAAAACAGATCAACACCCTACTGCAGCACGTGTCCGACCAACATACTCCATGCCACCTTCGCCATCTGATCCACCGCATTCCTTCCAAACCCAACATCTGTAGCAAATCCTCAGTCTTCTTCCTCCATCAGCTTCACACCACAGCATCGCTCTCAACCGGTTGCTCTCTTCATGTCCTTCTCAAAATCCTATCGTGTCACTCAAACCTAACTGTCTCACTCCCATACAATATCGCCAATTTCACGAAACTTATACGCATATTCTTTCATCTCAGAGGAAAACCTTTTCCCATATAACAAACTCTGCCACATTCCTAAACTTGCACCCATCCAAATCTTGCCCTTCACTGTAAGCGCCCTAAATTACACTCACTCCTGTCCCCAATAACACGCAACACGAGTATCAATCCTCTGGAAATGTTGTTGTGGATGGTGTTGGAATATTCTGTGCTGAACTGAGCTGGGATGCTGGAATTAGCAATTTACATGTGTCACATTCAACTAATACTAGCTAACCAGGGATTGGCCCCTTGGGTCCGGATGTAATGAAGAGGCCTGTTCACTGAGAAACAACGTATTTCCCTTGCTTACAAGTGAAGAGAATATGAATTTATAGATTAGGGGTTCTTGAAAAAGAAGTCTAGTATCAAGTGATAAAATAAAGTTGATGATGGGCAATCAAATGAGTATACTTAACTGTCCACAACATACAGTAATTAAACATTCAAACTGTGAAATATAATTCATCATTTGGCATGACGTTGTCTGTAATTGCATAATTATACACATGATACACCGTAGAGAGCAACATTTGAAAATGGCATAGCGAGGTAATAAGTATATATTATATTAATGAATAAAGCTGTTATACATACAGCGGCCTTGAGGCAACTTTGCAGTGGATATGTCGTGATACCAAATAAAACATTTATTATTATTAAATTTGAGACATTTTTTTGGTTGATATTTCAAGAAAAATACCCACACATAGCATTATATGGTGTGCAAATAGAATGTTAACATACAATAACGCCAGCCATTATTGTAATATTTGTGGGCGTATCTCTCTCCTAAACGATAGATGTCTGCCCTTTGCCAACAAATGTATTTCAAGAACAGACTGTCCTGACGGTCTGGATGAGAGGCTGTGAAGTGAACTCTCTCCAGGCCATAAGGTGCAAATATGCAGCGCACACAACACAATACAATATCCATGGACGCTAGATTCTCTGGCATGTAAGAGTTAATTTCAAAATATGTCCTCAAGTAAGTCTTTTGGTGCCCAATGTGGCGAATCTTTTATGCAGTCAAAAAAGTCTTGGACCCTTTTGAGTCTGACTTTAGTAAACTTCTCTACTCATTGAATCTTTTCTTCAGTTCAAGAGTCTGTAAATTACCTTCATGTCGACTTTAGTAACTTGCTATACCCCGTTAAATCTTTTCTTCAGTTCAAGAGTCATGCTACTTGAGTCTGACTTTGTGGATGGCGCACCACTACAACGATCCTGGCAACGACCTTCGGGAACATTCAAATTCATCAGAGTAAATGGTCCAGTTCAACGCACTGACCTACAGACCGGAAAATGACCACACCACCTGAACACCTGCTGGTAACAATAACCTGTTGCTTTAAGAATAGAAACTAATTGTGTTAACTCTAAAGTCATTGATATATTGGAGCAGTCCAAAATGCCTCAAGAACTCAAATGAAATTGTAACATAATCCTAATGTAATACACCAACCTGTGTTAATTTCCTGCTGAAGATTTTGAATTGGTTACTTGTGAGAAAGAAGCATGCTGTTACCAGTACTGAAAATTTATTCGGTACCCGACGAAATTGATCATACAATTACTACAACACGGCCAAATTTGCTTTCTCACAGTGGGTACGATGTGATTGTCAAAAGTATAAATATGACCAGAAATTTGGACAGCAGAAGCCTTGAAGCAATATACTATGATCCAGATAGTTTTATCCCACCATTGAGGTTTGAAGACTAAATTAGATTTTGGACATACTCTGTCAAAAGTCCAAGGATCAGAGGTCAATTAAAAGTACAAAATTGGCATATTCCAGGGATAAACTATATGGCCAGAGGGTGTCAATGGGATGTGACTCATCTGCCGATGTTATTAGGCACGTGAACATATCGTCCAAGTCGGCAAGTAAAGATCAAAGTCAAGGTAAGTGAACTTTATATTTATTGGCAATTCCAGCATAATAAGTCTGATGTTGTAGGGATTTATTTTGGTGAAGCAAGTGTGATAATAGGGAAATGTTCTGGCAAATAATAGATCAAAGATCAAAACATATGTTAAAGTACTGAAATGGGTACATTATATATATCAAATGTATCGCTTATTATGAGCTCATAAGGGAATGCATGCACAAAAAGACCCTGCTAGCTTTTGTCTTGGTAACAAAGAGATGATCTTTGTGAGCTTGAATAAATTTGTGGACTTCAAGGTCAAATGTCACACATTATGTTAGTGTAGCTTTGAGATAAGTATACATTTATTTAATGAATTGCGGTCATGGGCATTAAGGCCGACCGCATCACTACACGATTTCTGTCGCACAACTGACCGATTGGATCTGAAATAAATATGTGTACGAAATAATAAGCTTTTTTTAGATTTCGGAATCCAAGTCGTCAGTCGTGCGACGGAAAATCGCGTAGTGTGCGTGCCTTAATTGCTGGGCGCAGAATGGGAAGGGATGGCAGAGGCAATACCCATCGACTGCACAGCAGTAAAAATTAACATCTAGTTGTTTGTTTTTTCTCCTCGATATGCAGCTCTGTAAAGCAGATTTCTTTCTTTGCATCTGTTTAAGGCCTGTACATGACGCTGACAGCTCTGCTGGGGGCGTGACAATACCCTGCTATACACCCCTTATATCCAGTGACAGGTCAAATCTGCAGCTCCAGATCTGTCACCAACATGTTTGTGAGTGGACTCCGCTCTTTGTCTACACCCAAATGACGGGGCGATCGTAAGGACATTTGGCCGCACCGGAGGCACCAGCCAGATGATGGAGGGCATGAGAGTGTTCTTGGCACCTACAGAATTTCAAATGGGGGTATCGTTTTATGGTCATGAGTCAGCTGCAAAAATTTTCTACAAATTGGTAGAAATCCTTGCGGGCTTAATAGAATTCTTGGTACAATTTATTCTGTCATGAGTCACATTTGCAAAATTTGCTACATAACTTGGTAGAAACATCAGCATGCTCAGAATTGAGGTATGCCTTTTATCCTCATGAGCAACCTAGCAAAATATAGTCCAAACTGGTAACCTTGGCACACTACAAGAATTCATATTATCGCAGTTTATTCTGTCATAAGCCAATACAAATTTTCACCAAACTTGTAAAATTTGTCCAAATGGTGAAATAAAACTAAACTTATTATTTGGTCATCAATGGAAAAAAAAACGTAGAAAGAGTAATCTGTGTGCCTCGGACAATTGTGCCATTTAATTGTTCGGGGATTGTCTGTCCCATGCCGCTTATCCACTGTTACCCAAAGTTAAAATGATTAAAAAAAGATTTGACTACACTATACAGTCATTCTCAGTAATTCAAGTAAGAGATATCTGGACTAGTAACTGTTAAATGTGATCTGAAGACTGGTTAAGGATTTAGTAGTTCAAGTTGAGACAAATAAAGGATGACCCTTATTTTAGCGTAAAAATTTAAC
>JZLH01S0001990.1:18226-29275 GCA_001188425.1 Eucidaris tribuloides
GTTAAATTTTTACGCTAAAATAAGGGTCATCCTTTATTTGTCCTCGAACTTGAACTTACCTAAATCCTTAATCCAGTCTTCAGCATTCACATTTAACAGTTACTAGTCCCGAGATATCTCTTAACTGAATTACTGAGAATGATGTAATATATGTAAGTTCAAATCTTTTTTTAATCATTTTAGACTTTGGGTAACAGATGGAGTAGAGGGATGGCAGCGACAAATCCCGCGAACAAATTTTAAGTATGGTCACAAAATTGTCCGAGGCAGTCACAGAATAACTCTTCCTACGTTTTTTTTTCATTGATGACCAAATAATAACGTTTAGTTTATTTCACCATTGGACAAATGTTTTACGAAGTTTGGTCGAAATGTTGCTATTGGCTTATGTACAGAATAAACTGCGCATAATATGAATTTTCGTATGTGCCCAAGAGAAATTCTACCAGTTTGGACTATATTTTGCTAGGTTGCTCATGAGGATAAAAGGCATACCCTCGAAAATTCTGAGCATCGCTGATGTATTCTAGCCAAGTTGTTAGCAAATGGGTTTGCAAAGTGACTCATGGGATGCAGAATTAATTGCAGTACAAAGAGATTCTTATACCCCAGGATTTCTACCAATTTTGTAGAAAATTTTGCAGTGACTCATGACAAAAACGCATAGCCCCTTGAAATTCTGTAGGGCGCATAGTAACACTTCTCATGCCCTCCATCATCCTGGCTGGTGCCCTCCGGTGCGGACCGAAATGGTCCTTACGACTCGCCCGTCATTTGGGTGTACGACAAAGAGCGGAGTCCACTCACCAAACAGGTGTTGGTGACCAGATCTGAGCTGAACAGTTTGGACCTGTCACTGGATATTAAGTGGGTGTATAGGCAGGGTTTGTCACAAACCCCCAGCAGAGCTGATCAGCAGTATGTACGAGCCTTAAACAAGATGCAAAGAAAGAGAATCTGCTTCTACAAGCGGATGGCATATCGCGAGACGAAAAAACAAAACAAACTAGATGTAATTGTTAACTGCTGTGGCAGCGTCGAGTGGGGGTATTGGCGGTCTGGCCATCCCTGCCCATTCTGCGTCGCCAGCATTAAAGCCACGCACACTATCGTCGATTTTCCGTCGCACGACTGACCGCCTTGGATTCCGAAATTCTAAAAAAAAAGCTTATTATTCGTACACATATGATTATTTCAGATCAACCAATCGGTCAGTTCGTCGCGACAGAAATCGTGTAGTGTCGCGTGGCCTTCAATGCCGCATGACTCGCAATTCATAATAAATGTATACTTGATCTCAAAGCTATCCTAATCATAATGTGTGACATTTGGACCTTGAGTCCAACAAATTTATTCAAGGCTCACAAAGATCAATCTCTTTGTTACACAAGACAAAAGCCTAGCAGCGGGTCTTTTGTGCATGCATTTCCCTTATGAGGCTCAAATAAGGATACATTTGATTATATATAAATTACCCGTTTACGCCTGGTACGTGATTAACTATATTTTTGATCTTTGACTCTATTAATTTGCAGAACATTTTCTCATATTTATGACAAACTTCTTCACCAAAATAAATCCCTACAAACACTCAGAACTTATTATGCTGGAATTGCCAATAAATATAAAGTTCACTTTACCCTTGACCTTTGATCTTAACCTGCGGCTTGGACGATATGTTCACTTGCCTAATTAACAACGGACAGATGAGTCACATACCACATTGACAACCCTCTGGCATATAGTTATCCCTGGAATATGCCAATTTTGTAACTTTTAATTGACCTCTGATCCTTGAGCCTTTACAGAGTATGTCCAAAATCTAATTAGTTCTTCCAAACCTCATGGTGGGATAAAACTACTCTAGATCAAGTATATTGCTTCAAGCTTCTGCTGTCCAAATTTTCTTGGTCATATATTTATGTACTTTTGAACCAATCACGGGCATCGTAATCGCCACTGTGAGAAAGCAAATTTGCCGTGTTGTAGCTAATTGTATTGAGTTCAATTTCGTCAGGGTACCAGAATAAATTTCAGTACTGGGTAAATGACATGCTTCTTTCTCCACAAAGTAAACAATTCAAAAATCTTCCAGCCAGGAAATTCATCACACAGGTTGGTGGTATACATTTGGTTATGGTTACAATTCATTTGAGTTTCTTGAGGCATTTTGGACTGCCTCCAATCATATCATGACCTTTAGAGTTAACACAATAATGTTATCTATTCATTAAAGCAACAGGTTTATTGTTCCAGCATGGTTTCACGGGGTGTGGTCATTTTCGGTCTGTAGTCAGTGCGTTGAAGCTGGAACCATTTACTCCTGATGAATTTGAAATGTTCCGAAGGTCGTTGCCAGGATCGTTGTAGGGTCGCCATCCACAAATCAACTCAAGGTAGCATGACTCTTGAAACTAACGAAAAGATTTAACGGGGAATAGAAGTTACTAAAGTCGACCATGAAGGTAATGTACAGACTCCTTGAAGCTGAAAATAGAGATTCAATGAGTAAGGAGAGAGTGTTACTAAAGTCAGAGCTCAAAGGGTCCAAGACTTTTTGAACGCAATAAAAGATTCGCCACATTATCGGCACCTAAAAGACGTTACTTGGAGACATACTTGGAATTAACTCTTTACGATGCCAGAGAATCTAGCGTCCATGGATATTGTATTGTGTTGTGTGCGTGCATATTTGCACCTATGCCATGAGAGAGTTCACTTACCAGCACTGCCCATCTCATCCGACCCGTCAGGACAGTTGCTTCTTGAAATCACATTTGTTGGCAAAGGGCAGACATCTATCGTTAGGAGAAGAAATACGCCACAAATATTACAATAATGGCTGGCGTTATTGTATGTAACATTTCATTGCACACCAATATAATGTATGTGATGGGTTATTTTTCTTGAAATATCAACAAATAAAAATGTCTCAAATTTTAATAATACATAAATGTTTAATTTGGTATCACGCACATATCCACTCAAAGATGCCTCAAGGCGCTGTATGTATAACAGCATTATCTTCATTGAATATAATATATAGCTTATTCACCTCAGCTATGCACATCATTTCAAAATGTTGTCTCTACGTGTACATGTGTATAATTATTGCAATACAGACAACGTCAATGCCAAAATGATGAATTATATTTCACAGTCATTTGAGATGTTAATTACTGGTATGTTTACGCGACAGGTTAAGTATATCATTTGATTAGCCATCATCAACTTTATTTTAATCACTTGATAACTAAGACTTTTTTTCATAGAACCCTAATCTATATAATCATATTCTCTTCACTTGTAAGCAACGGGACAATACGTTGTTTTCTGCAGTGAATCAAGGCCCTGCATACATACCGGACGCCAAGGGGCCATCCCGGTATACTAGTATTATTGAATGTGAACACATGTATGAATTGGCTAATTCCAGTCATCCCAGCTCAGTTCAGTCCACAGAATATTCAACACCATCCACGACAACATTTCCAGAGGATTGATACTCGTGTGCGTGTTATTGGGGACAGGAGTGAGTGTAATTGTAGGTGCGCTGTACAGTGAAGGGCAAGATTTGGATGGGTGCAAGGTTTAGGAATGTGGAGAGTTGTGTATATGCGGAAAAGGTTTCCTCTGAGATGAAAGGAATTTTAAGTGTTCGTGACAATTGGCGATATTGATATGGGAGTGAGACAGTTAGGATTTGAGTGACAAACGAATAAGGATTTTGAGAAGGACATGAGAGAGCAACCGGTTGAGAGCGATGCTGTGGTGTGAACTGATGGAGGAAGAAGACTGAGGATTTGGATACAGATGTTGGGTTTAGGAAGGGATGCGGTGTGATCAGAATGGCGAAGGTGGATGGAGTATTTTGGTCAGGGACACGTGCATGTCAGTAGGGTGTATGTATCATGTTTTTGACGAGGGGGTCGTGGTTTCAGGGGGATTGGTCCGCAGGTGAGGGGGGACCAAAGAAGACATGAACGAAGCAGTAGTGGAGGAGATAGAAGGGTTAGGATGATGGAGGATGCCAGCAAAAAGAGTGAAGTGGAGGAGGGTACGGGAATGCCTGTAAAGAGTGAGGAAAATCCAGCACCCCTGAAGCTTGGACAAATACTGCATTTAAAAATCTGAAATTATTAATTTTAGTAATAGTAGTGATTTACCTGCATTTGCCGGACAGTAGATTCATCTCAGCACAGAACAATTTCACGTTATATCTGGATTGGTGTAGCGACTCACAGATGGAGGTTGTGTCACAGGTGCATTAGGCAAGCTCATCTGATATAATAGTAAAGAAGACATTATAACTTTTGCAATCATTTCAAAATCATATCTCCATAGTCAATTCAAATGCATTCCTACTGACATTAAAATGACAAAAGAAAATGACATTTTTGGATACAGTTGTGACCATTCATGCTTAACTTTCAACAAATTTTGCCACCAATCTATTTAATCCTTTGTCTAACTTTCCACCTTTCCACACGTAGTCAAGTTTCATGAATTATATTTTCTTATTGTGAGTTAAGCAGACTTGCTTCATGAGAAAATAGTAGGTGCACAATGGAAAGACGACGCAATCCATAGACCCAAGAACATTCAAAATAAATGTGAATGTTAAAAAAACAAAAAAAATATATTAAACTTTATCACATAAACAATACTTTGGCTGCTGCGCACAAAAGTTGCATTATAATTATTAATATTTTGTTTAGCTAATCAGGAAAAACCATTTTATTAATATTATTTATCACCATGTCAGACTTACCAGAGGACGCTGCACACACCTGGAGTAAATGATACATCATCAATGGCTGGTGTTACCAGTGTAACTATCACTATGGTGCCTTCAATAACAAACCTGTACATCCATAAAACAAACATCACAATTCAAAGCCTTCACACCCCAACAATGCAGTGGTACACTCCACTTTCCTTGCCAAATGATACAAAACAAATTAAAAGATAATGAATTCCTTTCAATTTCTAGTACCAAATAAATAAATAACTACTGAATAAATACATAATTGATAAAATAAACATAAATAAATACATAATTGTAAAATAAACATAAATAAATAAATGAAAATCAAATAAGAGAATACAGTCTCAGACTCATAATTGATAGTTCACTTGTCAAATACAGTCACAGTGAGCTTGCATACTGTTTAGTTCCAAACAGAAACTCAGAATTTGTGTGAAATTTTGTTGCTCATTGGCAAATCTGTCCAATTTCCCCACTGGTTAACTCTTCTGACTTTTCAAGCTTTTATTCTAGAATATAACTAGCATCCAACTTGACCTGTATTGTCCCAAAATGTAAAATTGTCTGACAAATGCACTGTTCTGTTTTGCCAATGTGTTTCTGTTTTTCGTTCCTCTCTTTTCTCCTTTGGGGCCTACACTAGAATCCCATCATTCCCACACAGCTTTCAAAATTCTGGTATGCAATTCACTCCGAAGTATAAATTTTTATCAACTGAATTTAGCTCCACTTGATTAAGATCATTTTTGCTGTAATAATTCTAAGTATACACTATTTTTCTTTATCTTCACTAACGACGACCATGAATAATGTCTTAATCTTTAACCCTAATATCCCGGGGGGGGGGGGGGGGGCATAATGGCGCCCCCTCAACAAATTTAAGTCGCGCAGCGTCATAACGGTACGTCCGACTTTTGGGATAATGGTCTCAAATGATGCACGAGACTTGAAAGTAAAAACCAGCGAACGGTGCAGTGAAAAAATTTTGCGCGGCGGAATAATTGAGAAATTTGTTGACGGGGCGCCATTACTCGACCCCCCCCCCCCCCGGGATATTAGGGTTAAAGATTAAGACATTATTCATGGTCGTCGTTAGTGAAGATAAAGAAAAATAGTGTATACTTAGAATTATTACAGCAAAAATTGATCTTAATCAAGTGGAGCTAAATTCAGTTGATAAAAATTTATACTTCGGAGTGAATTGCATACCAGAATTTTGAAAGCTGTGTGGGAATGATGGGATCTAGTGTAGGCCCCAAAGGAGAAAAGAGAGGAATGGAAAAACAGAAACACATTGCAAAACAGAACAGTGCATTTGTCAGACAATTTTACAATTTTGGGACAATACAGGTCAAGTTGGATGCTAGTTATATTCTAGAATAAAAGCTTGAAAAGTCAGAAGAGTTAACCAGTGGGGAAATTGGACAGCATTTGCCAATGAGCAACAAAATTTTCACACAAATTCTGAGTTTCTGTTTGGAACTAAACAGTATGCAAACTCACTGTGACTGTATTTGACAAGTGAACTATAAATATGAGTCTGAGACTGTATTCTCTTATTTGATTTCTTTTATTTATTTATGTTTATTTTATCAATTATGTATTTATTCATGTAGTTATTTATCTATTTGGTACTAGAAATTGAAAGGATTTCAATTAATATTTTAATTTTGTTTGTATCATTTTGCAAAGAAAGTATAGTGTACCACTGCATTGTTAGGGGTGAAGGCTTTGAATTGTGATGTTTGTTTTATTGATGTACAGGTTGTTATTGAAGGCACCATAGGTGATAGTTACACTGGTAACACAGCTATTGATGATGTATCATTTACTCCAGGGTGTGCAGCATCCTCTGGTAAGTCTGACATGGATGAAAATGAAATTCAAAAATGGTTTTCCTGATTAGCTAAACAAAAATAAAAATAATAATAATAATGCAACTTTTGTGCCAGCAGCCAAAGTATTGTTTATGTGATGAAGTTTAAATAAGTTTTTTTTTAAACATTTACATCTATTTTGAATGTTTGTTCTTGGGTCTATGGGTTGTGTCGTCTTTCCATTGTGCACCTACTATTTCTCATGAACCAGTCTGCTTAACTCACAATAAATATAATTAATGAAACTTGGACTATGTGTGGACAAGTTGGACAAGGATTAAATAGATTTGGTGGCAAAATTTCTTGAAAGTTAAGGATGAATGGTCACAAACTGTATCCAAAAGTGTCATTTTCTTCTTCATTTAATGTTCAGTAGGAATGCATTTTTGATCGAATATGGAGATATGTTGTGAAATGATTGCAAAAGTTATACATGTCTTCTTACTTATCATCAGATGAGCTTCCTAATGCGCCTGTGACACAACCTCCATCTGTGAGTCCCTCAACAACCAGATATAACGTAAATTGTTCTGTGCTTGATGAGATCTACTGTCCGGCAAATGGCAGGTAAATACTACTATTACTACTAATAATAATTCAAATTTTTAAATGCAGTTTTGTCCAAGCTTCAGGGTGGCTGGATTTTCCTCACTCTTTACAGCAATTACCCTACCCCCTCCCTCCACTTCGCCCTATTTGGTGCATCCTCCTCCGTCAATCTAACCCTTCTACTCTCCTCCACTACTTGCTTCTTCCATGTCTTCTTTGGTCACCCCCTTCACCTGCGACCATCCACCTGAAACACGAACGCCCTTCTCAAAACATGATCAACATCCCTCTGCAGCACGTGTCCGTACCAACATACTCCATCCACCTTCGCCATCTGATCCACCGCTCCTTCCAAACCCAACATCTGTATCAAATCCTCTGTCTTCTTCCTGTCCGTCAGCTTCACACCACACATCGCTCTCACCATTGCTCTCTCAGTCCTTCTCAAAATCCTTATCTTGTTTTCACTCAAACCTAATGTCTCACTCCCATACAATATCGCCAATTTCACGAAACTCCTATAAACCATTCCTTTCATCTTCAGAGGAAACCTTTTCCCATATAACAACTCTCCGCATTCCCTAAACTTCACCCATCCAAATCTTGCCCTCACTGTACCAGCTGCCCTACAATTACACTCACCCTGTCCCCCAAGTAACACCAACACGAGTATCAATCCAAAATTTAAAATTGAACGATGTTACTGAGTTTGACCATGAAATCATGACGCACTTCTGGAAATTGTTGTTGTGGATGGTGTTGAATATTCTGTGCTGAACTGAGCTGGGATGCTGGAATTAGCAATTTACATGTGTTCACATTCACTTATACTAGCTACTAGGGATTGGCCCCTTGGGTCCGGTAGTGTATGACAGGGCTGTTCACTGAGAAACAACATGATTTTCCCTTGCTTGACAGTGAAGAGAATATAAATTTATAGATTTAGGGTGTTCTTGAAAAAAAGTCTATGTTATCAAGTGATAAAATAAATGTTGATGAGTGGCTAATCAATGAGTATAACTATAACTGTCATAAACATTTACAGTAATTAACATCTCAAACTGTGAAATATAATTCATAAATTTTGCATTGACCTTGTCCGTATTGCATAATTATACAAATGATTACACCATAGAGATCAACATTTGAAATGTGTCATAGCTGAGGTATAAGTATATATTTATATTTAATGAATATAATGTGTTATACATACAGCGCCTTGAGCACTCTTTTGAGTGGATATGTGCACTCACATATATATGATACAAATAAACATTTTATTATTATTAAATTTGAGACATTTTATTTTTGTTGATATTTTTCAAGAAAAATACCCACACAGCAGTATATTGGTGTGCATGAAATGGTAACATACAATAACCCTAGCCATTATTGTAATATTTTGGTGCATATCTTCTTCTCTAACTATAGATGTCTGCCCTTTGCCAACAAATGTGATTTCAAAGAAGACTGTCCTGACGGGTCGGATGAGATGGGCTGTGGTAAGTGAACTCTCTCAGTGCCATAGGTGCAAATATGCACCACACAACACATACAATATCCGTGGAGCTAGAATTTCTCTGGCATGTTAAGAGTTAATTTTCAAAATATGTCTTCAAGTTAAGTCTTTTGGTGCCAATGGTGCGAATCTTTTATTCAATTCAAAAGTCTTGTACCTTTGAGTCTGACTTTAGTAACTTTCTCTACTCTTTGAATCTGTTCTTCAGTTCAAGAGTCTTGTACCTTCATTTCTGACTTTAGTAACTTTCTATCCCCGTTAAATCTTTTTCTTCAGTTCAAGAGTCATGTACATTTGAGTCTGACTTGTGTGGATGGCGCACCTACAACGATCCTGGCAACGACCTTCGGGAATCATTCAAATTCATCAGAGTAAACGGTTCGACAGTTCAACCAATGGACTACAGACCTGAAAATGACCACACCACCGGAACACCTGCTGGTAATAATAACCTGTTGCTTTAATGAAATTGATAACTCTTTGTGTTAACTCTTAAAGGTCATTGATATGATTGGGAGGAGTCAAAAACGCCTCAAGAACCAAATGAATTGTAGCATAACCAATGTATACACCACCTTGTGTGTATTTCCTGGCTGGAAGTATTTGTATTGAATTTGGTTACTAGTGGAGAAAGAAGCATTCATTTACCAGTACTGAATTATTCTGGTACCCTGACAGAAATTGATCCCATACAATTTACAAAGCTACACACCACAAATTTGCTTTTCACAATGAGTACTGATGGTGATTGTTCAAAAGTAATAAATATTTGACCATGAAATTTGGACAGCAGAAGCCTTGAAGCATATACTTGATCCTAGAGTAGTTTTATCCCACCATGAGGTTTAGAAGAACTAATTAGATTTTGGACAAACTGTGTCAAAGGTCAAGGATCAGAGGTCAATTAAAGTTACAAAAATTGGCATATTCCAGGGATAACTAATAGCTAGAGGCTGTCAAATGGTGTTGTGACTCTGCTTGACCCTGCTAGGCTTTTGTCTTGTGTAACAAAGAGATGATCTTTGTGAGCTTGAATAAATTTGTGGACTTTAAGGTCAAAGGTCACACATTATGTTAGGTATGTCTTTGAGATAAGTATAATTTAATGAATTGCCTGCTTATGGGCATTAAGGCCACCGCACACTACACGATTTTCCATCACACGACTGACCGATTTGGATCTGAAAGAAATCAGCGTGTATGAAATATAAGCTTTTTTTTAAAAATTTCGGATCCAAGTCGGTCAGTCGTGCGACGGAAAATCGCGTAGTGTGCGGTGGCCTTTAATTGCTGGGCGCAGAATGGGAAGGATGGCAGAGGCAATACCCATCGACTGCACAGCAGTCGATTAGATCTAGTTTTTGTTTTTTTCTCCTCGTAGATGCATCTCTTGTTAAGTCAGATTTCTTTCTTTGCACCTTGTTTAGGCTGGTACATGACTGCTGACAGCTCTGCTGGGGGTTTCGTGGACCAAACCCTGCTATACACCCCTTATATCCAGATGACGGGTCCAAACTGTCAGCTCCAGATCTGGTACCACATGTTTGGTGTGGATGTGGACTCCCTCTTTGTCTACACCCAAAATGACGTGGGAGACCGAAAGGACATTTGGTCCCGCACCGGAGGCACCAGCTCAGATGAGTGGAGGCAGAAGAAGGTGTTCCTTGGCACCCTACAGAATTTCAGGGTATGCATTTTTTTCTGTCATGAGTCACTTGCAAAATTTGCTACAAACGTGGTAGAAATTCCTTGGCGGGCTACAGAATTTCTCGGTATGCAATTTATTCTGTCATGAGTCACTTGCAAAATTTGCTACAAACTTGGTAGAAATTCATCAGCATGCTTCAGAATTTGAGGGTATGCCTTTTATCCTGTCATGAGCAACTAGCAAAATATATTCCAAACTTGGTAGAAATTCCTTGGCACACTACAGAATTTCATATTATGCAGTTTATTCTGTCATAAGCCACTAGCAAAATTTTCACCAAACTTGGTAAAAATTTGTCCAATGGTGAGAAGTAAACTAAACTTATTATTTTGGTCATCAAATGAAAAAAAAACTGTAGGAAGAGTTATCTGTGTGCCTCGGACAAATTTGTGCCATTTAAAATTTGTTTCGGGATTTGTCTGTCCATCCCTCTATCCATCTGTTACCCAAAGTTAAAATGATTAAAAAAGATTTGACTTCACTATATCATTCATTCTCAGTAAATTCAAGTTAGAGATATCTTGGGACTAGTAACTGTTAAATGTGATGTCTGAAGACTGGTTAAGGATTTAGTAGTTCAAGTTGAGACAAATAAAGGATGACCCTTATTTTAGCGTAAAAATTTAAC
>JZLH01S0001990.1:34901-50280 GCA_001188425.1 Eucidaris tribuloides
AGAGATACTCCAGGCACAGTAAGTTAAATAATCACATCAAATTGTCAAAAGGTAGAGTCATAAGCAATTATAACCTGGAGAGATATAAGGCAAGAAATACATTATTAGTGTCTAGTCGTTAATCACAATCAATTATATCACAAATCATTATTATCACAATCGATTATTATCATTATCATTTATCATTATCATTAATCATAATCATTATGCATCATTAATCATCTCATCTTGTGTTGTTTCCTAAGAACATTAATTTCTGTTATTTCTGGAGTGATTTGTGTTTTACTTGAAAGTTTAAATTCACGTGTCAAGAAGCAAACGAAGTTGCCTTAGTCAAAAAGGCTCAAGGTCACTAGAAATTAATCTGTTCTAAGCCAAAAATTGCCTTCAGTCATAAATTTATCAACACAATGTTACTGACATAAGATACAAGGATTGGTAAAGGGTGAACAGCTCAGTAGCTTACAGTGGAAAGGGAAAAGCCCAGAAAGGTCAGGGATTAAATTGGGGGTTTATTAAAGACACGAAGGTAGTTCTATTGTTATGGGTGGGTTTTGGAAGCAGAGACTTTTCCGAAAGAGGATGTTTTCAGGCAAGAAGGAGGGTGTGTTTTCCGTGAAAAAAGGGGGCATTTGAAACCGCAAAAACCACCCCCACTCGTACACCTATGAACAGGATGTGAAATCCAGCTTGGCCGTCTGCTATAAATGGCTCTGTGAGATGAAGACTATGTGAAGGAAGGATTCAACATGATAACGTAGCAACATACCAACAGTTCTCTTCGTCACTCCCATCTAAGCAGTCTGGGTTTTTGTTGGGCAGACGATATCGGTAGTCAAGACAGGGTATTGTCCCTGTGCAGACAAAACTCATTGGAGAACCATTCCCTGGGAGACACTCATCTGTAATTGAAAGTGTTAAACATGAAAAAAATCATTATAATGGTAATGATAATCAAATCATAGATCAAAACCACAATCAAAAGCATAATCAACAACAACAACAACATAACCGCGGTTGTGTTGGCATCAGTTGGTAGAAGCGCCGCCTCAAACGCGGCGAGGTCGGAGTTCAAGCGCGCGGCCGCGTCAGACCAAAAAGACGCTTAAAGATGGAGTTGCTGCTACCCTGTTTGGCGTTCAACGATTTTAGGGTAGAGCAACGTCGATCATGGCGCTGCTCAGTGGCTGCCGGGCCGACGATTAATTGGGCAAAATGAATTTTTAGGATTTTCTGAAGAAATTGTGAAATGTCTGTCTATTTCGAATAACAATGGATTATTATTATTAACAAACGAAGGACAACGGCAAAGCATAGCATCTGCTCGTTGGGTACAAATGGCCCTAATATGCATATTTAATGAACTGTGATCTTTTTACCTTGACATACATAATCAAAATCAAAACCTAAGGCTGTATTTTATGACCATGTACCTTCATAACCAATTTCATAAAACTGTCTAAGCATTAGGCCCAGCAGTCCCCCCACCGCCCCCCAACCCCCGCCCGCCCAAAAAAAAATGTCATGTTGCCCTCTAAGGAACCGCCAAAAATGAAAAAAAAAACAAACCCAAAACAGAAGTCAATTTGTTTAGGCATGATGCAAAATATACAAACTTAACAATTGTTTGGGAGAAGAAAATGTCAGATTGTGGCGGGAGAATTTGCTAAAATTCATAATTCAACTGGCTAAAATAACACTTTTTTTATGCATTTTTGGCCCATTCAAAAGACGCCATTAAAATAGTATTGGAAAACTCAACTCTCAGCACATCTAAATCCCACATATTACCTTGTCATGTAATAAAAAAATATAAAAATTGATCGACTGACCCAATTTTCAAAAAC
Source organism: Eucidaris tribuloides (assembly GCA_001188425.1). Lineage (NCBI taxonomy): Eukaryota > Metazoa > Echinodermata > Echinoidea > Cidaroida > Cidaridae > Eucidaris > Eucidaris tribuloides. The sequence goes on from JZLH01S0001990.1 coordinate 36,749, forward strand.
TTCGCCACTTGAGGGGCAACATAATTTTTTTATTATTGGGGGGGGGGGGTGGTCTTATTAAATTATCGAACAGAATTAGTTCAAATTTAGATCATTTTTTTTCACTTAATAAAACATACAAAGACATATATAATTTAAAAATGGAATACTACTTACCATGCTGACAGCCAGTTAATACCACAAGAAATCAATAGGCGATATACCGTAACGGTCACTCCTCTGACCGCCTGCAATGACAATAAGTCGACTATCTGATGACGCGATCTCATGTCGGGGGTCTGCTGCCCATTTGTTTCGCCTGATGTCGGAGATAGCTCCATAAAGAGGTACTCTGATGACGTTTAGAAAAAAAGAAATAACTTTATACAAGCACACCAGGATCATCACAAAGTGTAATGAAAGTTTGTAGTAAATGGTTTTGTGAGGGTTTTTTAACGGAATTTGTAATAACAAAGTTTCAGTGTTAAAAACTCTAGGCTACATGATCCGCCATGCAACCGATCATGCTCTGATAAAGGTCTAAAATTGAAGCCGGCTGAAAAAATTTGCAGATCAAAACGATCATGAGTGCTATTAAAAAGTGAAAATCATTGAGCGATCATTCTAAGTCTCTGCCCATAGACTGCCTGTTGCAGAATTTCATCAGCTGACAATAATTCATGTGCTGCATTTTTAATCTGTACATGATTTTAAGATGGGCTTCCATAATGTTACTGTCTGTAAGAGAAGGGTGAGTTACATTTGGTAAAGTTTCAAAATAGGGCTCTAAATATTTACGTATTCATGTGATTCGTTTTAGCAACAATGGCTGGAACGGGAAGTTTTACAGTTTTTCAAAAATTTCGCCGCCCCCCCCCCCATTGTTGTTCATTTGGCTAGTAAAAAAAAAATGGTGGGCTTTTGGTTGTCAACTTGGCCCGCGCCCCCACCCCCCTGCTTTTTGGTAGTCATAAAATTATTTTGGTCGTGGTCGGACCCTTCTGCCCTGCTTGAGCTGGCCCTGTCTAATAAAGAATTGCAACTGATTGGCAATCGTCTTGATATGCTACCGATTCAGAATGCCGTATTTGAAGACTTGCAATGATGTATGGATTTGTAATTTGATTACAAGTTTTAGAGAGCATGGTGATCATAATCCATCAAAAAACTTTCTTTGTATTCCTCAACACTACTACTAGATGTGCTTGAGTAGACACTCAGTGTCCCAATATGGCTGCGCCTTCATATGATAAGAGGGTCAGGGTGCAGGTGGCTGCGAGTGCTGGTAGGCACGGTCTGCGATGTGGGCTTCTTTCCTTAGCGTCGCCCCTATCGTAGCCGGGAATGACGATGCTGCCTAGTGTCGACTGAAGCATGTAGTACCTTGCAGAATGATGCACGACGAAAGATTTTTTTTAAAACTTTAATAGAGCAAAAGAAGTCTACGAGTTCTTCTCAGTCATCAACAAGCAAGAAAGTAAACAAAAACAAAAAAATAGCGCACTGAGTGCATATACTGCTACTACTATACTAGCTACTACTACTACTACTACTACTACTACTACTACTATCTACTATTAACTACTAGCTACTACTACTACTACTAACTATACACTTACTACTACTACTACTACTACTATACTACTACTGCCAAATGCGTCTCTATTGGCATTTTTGAAAGAAAAGAAAAGAAAATGTAAGAAAGATGCTGGAACTGTAATGATAAACCAGTCACAGTAATTTTTGCATAAATATGTTTTTATGGTGGATTAAACTTGGGTGTTGTAAAGAGGAAGTTCTTTGCAATATGATGGGATGTATCCCAGAGTGAAGGGGGCAAGCATGAAGCGAAAGATCACTCCCCATAAAACTGGTCTGATACTCGGACAATGCAAACGATCTTTTCCAGTAGATGTTAGATGCGAGAATTAAGGTACATACCGTAGTTATGCTAGGACTCTTTTGTAATCTACCAAACAATAATCAAATCAAAGTCTTAAGCAGCTAGTCACTATGATTCCTCTAACAGTGCGTTTCTAGCTTGTTTACTTAAAGGTATCTTTGATGGTATTCTTCCGATTATACCTGCTGTATTTACACAATTTTAATTTTAGGTATGGAAAAGATTTCAAAATATTATATATAGCCACACATACACATCTCAACCCTATATGCTTGATGGCTATGACCGCCCCGCCGCCAACCCCTTACCTCCTTTTCATGTGGAAAACTGGGGTATTACCTCAATCAGTGCCAGAGTGGTCAGTTTCAGGACACAGTGTTAAGGAACCTGGTGCTGATCGCCATTAGCTCTTGTGATAATCCAGAGAATCTTTGTCGCGATGTTATACAGCCGCATGTGCTGTCTTCAAAGTCAACGTCGTACCTGGAGCAGGAAAATAAGAACAAAATCATGAAAGCCATTCTTATAATCCTATAACAAATATAACTCATAATTCATGGAGATGTCATGTATACTGCCCTCCCCGCCCCGCCCGACAAAAGGGGCCTAACTGAACATTTTGGTGTTTTGGAGATATGTGAGCAAATGTATTTTGTTTAAAACCCTTTAAGCCCTATTCAGTGTCGTTTTAAAACGATTATGAAAACAAAGGGACACTTCTATTATCAATATTTTTTTGTTCCCGCATGTTAAACATGATGTACTGAGTCCCGCCTACACTATATAACCTAAATTTTGAAAAAAAATAGGGCAGTTTAATGCCCTTAATGTCATCGGTGCGGGGGGGGGGGGGCTGTACAGTGGGTTTTGTTCTCTGCCTTTCAGCGAGCGAGATGCTAGGTTCGATCCCCCAATGGCATACTGTCATCCTTCAGGCAAGGTGGATTTACCCACATTGCTGGCACTGCAACCTACAGTAGGAGTGACATAGGGAAATAGAAAGTGGGGTAATAATATTTGCATGGCCCCGCTGTGAGATACATGTCTTTATCACTAAACAGGCTAGAACTGGGTAAGTGAAGCATTATTATGAATAGTATTCATAAGTTATCATTACTCTAATGGTATAACTAAAAATCACAAATTTACTAATATTTAATTTTATTAAGTAAGAGACACGTTGTGTTGCGACCCACCCTTCATCTCTTGGCTGCTATCTGTTCATGAAGCGGATGCACCAACTGGGCAAGAGGCCATTTTTGTAATGCTACTGAGGCGTATCAGCCAAGCTGTTGTAATACACAGTTTGGGGAGAGGAGCAAGTAGGAAGCTGGACAAATTTGAAAAAGACACTCTCCTCCCGACCCTCCTACAAATCCATGCTATGTCCGCTGGAGCACATCTTTGTGTAATTACCACGAGGCTGCTTTCATCCCGACCCATCCCAGCAGTCCTAAAGAAGTCACAGTGTCTTGTGGCCCGGTAAACTGTGAGTTGGTGCACACGAAGCTGAACACCGCATCGGGGCACATCTTTGAGTGTAATTTGATGCTACTGGGGCGGGCCTTCCACGGCTGCCCCACAAGTGCAAGTTCGAAGAAGGAAAGGTCGTCGAGAGGCGATCTCGCGACTGCCATCCGTTACAATTAACAGCTTCGCACAGCCCCTCTACAATTTGAAGAGATGTGCGATAATTAAGACAACCTTAAGCAATTTGAGCTTCATTTGACCTTTGGCACGCTATCTCATGTGACTGTGGACCCAAATATATACTTGAGGGGGATTTTAGGGCATTTCTCCATGTTTGGATAAAAACAGGCTAAATGTTGCGCAAAGTTACCAAACGCCCTATAAGAAACTTGATGGCATATTTTAACATTTGACTTTCTTTGACGGTTTGACTTACATATGAGACCTCTGACCGCCAAATAGATTGATGTCCTGTAGCATCTACCAACCGCAGAAGACAAACTCAAATTTTAACATTTGACCTTCAATCTACATAAATGATCTTGTCCCCTAATAAAATTGAGGTGGCTTAAGGCATCTACTATCCAAATTGGTTATAATGGGCAAATGGTCTCAAATTGATGACCCTTAATCTCGCTCTCACGTCAGTTAGCACAACAAAAACAAGTGCATCTGACCCTCACCTTTGATAATTTTGACCGCCAAAATCTCATTTGTCCATCTGACAAGACAGAACACCTGACATAAATACAAGGCAGTAAAAGTGTTAATCAACGTATGCCTGCATATTATTACTGAAAGTGACCTTTGATCCCAAATTTGATTAATCCTTTGTGTCTTCCTGTAGCATCTTTCAGGCCAAGTTTTATGATAATAAATATATTCATTCCTTTGAGATACTGGAGTCAAACAACAGCGCTAATATTCCCATTTCTCAAGCTGTTTCAGTAAACAAAGGCGATAATCATAGATAGTGTGCTGCATATTATACATGGTGACCTTGTCCCTTGAACCTTTAAACCCATAACTACATCAGTTCAGTGTCCTATATGAATATATTACATTATATAGGTTTTCATCATTCGTTTCTTGTGTAACTGCACGTTAAACAACAGAGTGCTATACAACGCACAATATTGCCGTACAGCTACAAAAGTGACCTGTGAATTTTGACACAGCCAATATTTATTCAGTCCATCTGTCCACTCATCAACAAGTTTTCAAGAAAATGTGTGCAACCTCTTGCAGATTTGCATTTAACTATGTTTAACTCAAGACAGATGGACAAAGCAGCCTGGGAGCCTGTTTCATAAAGCTGTTCTTTAACGATTACGCAGACTTTACGACCGATTTGAATATGCAAGCCTATGTGATTCTTAAAATTCTTGAAATCAATCTCAATTGTTCAAATATCACACATAGATTAACATTCTTACTCTTAATCAGTTAACATTAAACAAGTATTTCAATGCAAACTTTATTTTGGGGCAAAATTCAATTGACATTAACATCATACTTTCTTAAAATGACATAAAAACTTTTGTCATTTTTACTTGGCACTCATAATCACAGCCAAAATCGTTGCGTAAAGTCATGCGTAACTTTAAGAAGCTGCTTTAATGAAACATGCCCGCAGGAAAGCATAATGCTTCTGGCATGTACGGCACTAAATCAAATCCACTCAAATAATATCAAGTCAAAATCAAATAACACATTCTTTGGTTCTATTAATACGCTAAAGTCTTGACTGGAGTCTGGGACATGGGACGTCTTCAGCTGGCCAGTATCTCCTTGCTGGCTACGATGGCATCCAGTTGTGGAGACCAGCACTGGAGTTGTAATATCTTCTTCTTGTTCTTCTTGTTCTTCTTGTTCTTCTTCGTCTCTTTCTTCTTCTTCTTTTTCTTCTTCCCCTTCTTTTCTTCTTCTCCTTCTTTTCTTCTTTTTCTTCTTCCCCTTCTTTTCTTCTTCTCCTTCTTTTCTTCTTCTTTTTCTTCTTCCCCTTCTTCTTCTTCTTCTCCTTTTCTTCTTCTTTTTCTTCTTCTTTTGCAGCTTCTTCTTCTTCTTCTTCTCCTTCTTTTCTTATTTTTCTTCTTCTTCGTCAGCTTCTTCTTCCTCTTCTTCTTCTTCTTCTTCTTCTTCTCCTTTTCTTCTTCTTTTTCTTCTTCTTTGTCAGCTTCTTCTTCTTCTTCTTCCTCCTCCTCCTCTTCTTCTTCTTCTTCTTCACCTTCTTCTTCTTCTTCTTCTCCTTCTTCTTATTCTTCACCTCCTTCTTTTCTTCTTTTCCTTCTACTGCTTCTTCTGTTATCACTTCAAAAGTTCTGTGATATGATTTCCTTTAATGTAGACTTTTATAAGTTGGATATGCTTCCGTCAATTGGTTCTTTCCATTTCAAACCCCAAGTTCCGTTTCTGGTACTACATGGACGGCAGCGACCTAGGATCTCTCAACATCTACAAGAGGACTTCCTACACCTCCAGTGCTGGTCTCCAACAACTGGATGCCATCGTAGGCCAGCAAGGAGAATACTGGCAGCTGAAAGAGGTCCCTGTCCCAGACTCCAGTCAAGACTTTGAGGTATTAATAGAACCAAAGGAATGTGTGTATTTGATTTGACTTGATATTATTTGAGTTGATTTGATTTAAGTGGTACATGCCAGAAGCATTATGTTTCCTGGGGCATGTTTCATAAAGCAGTTTCTAAAGTTACGCATGACTTTACGAACGATGTGATTATGAAGTGCCAAGTAAAATGACAAAAGTTTTTAATGTCATTTTAAGAAAGTATGATTAATGTCAATTGAATTTTGCCCAAAATAAAGTTTGCATTGAAATACTTGTTAAATGGTTGTTAAGAGTAAGAATGTTAATCTATGTGTGCATATTTGAACATTGGCAGATGTGATTTCAAGAATTTTAAGAATCACATAGGGCTTGCCATATTTCAAGTCGTTCGTAAAGTCATGCGTAACTTAAGAACAGCTTTATGAAACAGGTCCCAGGCTGTTTGTCCATCTGTTTGAGTGTTAACATAGTTAAATGCAATATCTGAAAGAGGTTGCACACATTTTCTTGAAACTTGGTTGAAGTGACAGATGGACTGAATAAATATTGGGGTCAAATTCACAGGTCACTTTGTGTACTGTACAGGCAATATTGTGGTTGTATAGCACTGTTGTTTACTGCAGTTACACAAGAAACGAATGATGAAACCTAAATAATGTAATATATAATGATAGACAGCTGAACTGATGTAGTTTATGGGTTAAAGGTCAAAGTTGACAGGTCACCATGTATAATATGCAGACACTATCTATGAGTATCACTTTGTTTACTGAAACAGCTTGAGAAGGGAATATTAGCACTGTTGTTTACTGCAGTATCTCAAGAAATGAATAATTTATTATCATGAAACTTGGTTGAAAGATGTACAGGAAAGACACAAGGGCTAATTAAATTTGGGATCAAAGGTCACTTCAGTATAATATGCAGGCAATACTTTGATTAACACTTTTACTGCTGTATGTATGTAGGTGTTCTATCTTGGTCAGATGGACAAATGAGATTTTGGGGTCAAAATGTCAAAGGGTGAGGGTCAGATGCACTCGAATTTTCTTGTGTTACTGACGTGGAGCGAGACTAAGGGATCAATTTGAGACCATTTGCCCATTTATAACCAAATTTGGATAGTAGATGCCTTAAAGGGACCTCAATTTTATTAGGGGACAAAGATCATTTATGTAGATTGAAGGTCAAATGTTAAAATTTGAGTTTGTCTTCTGTGGTTGGTAACTTTATAACCATACACCCATTTTTAATTAATTATTAATAATTCATTTATTTATTCTCAAACATTTAAAAACATTGCAATACACAATAAAACTGCTCAATTTATTATCCAAAACCACCCCCAAGAATTTAACCGATGAAGCCTGGTTGATTGGCTGGTTGATTGGCATATCATTTACACCCATTTTTAACCAGACTTGGATGGTAGATGCTTTACAGGGACATCGATCTTACTTGGAGGTCAGAGGTCTCATTTGTAAGTCAAAGGTCAAAGAAAGTCAAATGTTAAAATATGCCATCAAGTTTCTATAGGAGTTGGTAACTTTGCAACCATAAGCCTGTATTTATCCAAACATGGACATGCCCTAAATCCCCCTCTATGTTATATTTGGGTCCACAGTCACATGAGTAGGTCAAAGGTCAAATGAAGTCAAATGTTAAGGTTTGTCTAATTATCACATCTCTACCAATTGTAGATGGTGCTGGAAGCTGTTAATGGTAACGGATGGCAGTCGGAGATCGCTCTCGACGACCTTTCCTTCTCTACGACTTGCCTTGGTGGGGGCAGTGTGGAAGGCGCCCCCAGTAGATCAAATTACACTCAAAAGATGTGCTCCGATGGTGTTCAGCTCCAGTGTGCCACCAACTCACAGTGTTACCCGGCCACAAGACACTGTGACTTCTTTGAGGACTGTGTGGATGGGTCGGATGAAAGCAGCTGTGGTAAGTACACAAAGATTTAGCTCCAGGGGTATAGCCATGGATTTGTGGGAGTGGGGAGGGAGAAGTGTCTTTTTAAATTTCCAGGTCCTACTTGCTCCCTCACCCCAAACTGTGTGTTAAACAGTGGGCCGATACCCTAGTAGCATTACAAAAATGCCTCTTGCCCCAGTTTTGATCCCAGCTTCATGAACAGATCAGCAGAGATGAAGGGGTGGGGTCGCAACACAACATGTGTCTTATTCAATAAAATTAAATATTTAGTAAATTTGTGATTTTTTTATACCATAGAGTAATGATAATGATAATGATAATCATAATACTACTCATCATAATGTTTCATTTACTCAGTCTAGCCTCTTTAGTGATAAAGACTGTTCTCCCAGAGGGCCCTGCAAATATCATTACCCCGATTTCCATTGGGTCCCTATATCACTCCTACTGTAGGTGCAGAGCAGCAATGTGGATAAATCACCTTGCTGAAGGACGACAGTTAGGGCGAGAGCCTGCTACTCCTCAATTTACCCCATCGAGCCCAAAAGATTTGACCCCTCAAAATTACTTACACTATCTATGTGAATGAAAAAAGATATGTCAGCTGGACCCCATTGGTCAGGTTCAGTCCCCAGGACCGAATTTAAGGGGTTCATTTACTTAGTCCCACACATAGATTAGTGGGTATGTTTGGCGTCTTCGTGACCTGTATACTGCATGCGTGCGACGCGGTGCTTATTTTGTCTGTATGCGCGCGCATAATTTCATTTCATTGCGCAATGTTATGTATTAACATCATTGATTACGCGCGCGCATACAGACAAAATGCGCACCGCGTCGCACGCATGCAGTATACAGGTTACGAAGACGCCAAACATACCCACTAATCTATGTGTGGGACTAAGTAAATGAACCCCTTAAATTCGGTCCTGGGGACTGAACCCGACCAATGGGGTCCAGCTGACATATCTTTTTTCATTCACATATACAGTCTAAAGTAATTTTGAGGGGTCAAATCTTTTGGGCTCGATGGGGTAAATTGAGAAGTAGCTAGCTCCCAGACTATATGAGGGGACACTACCAGCACTATAATCCTTGACAAAATCAGAATGAATGTATATTTGACAAAGAAGTTGGATTTAGGAGTAAAAATTAATATTCTTAATGCATTTCTTAACCCCTATAACCTAGGAAATGACACAAAAATGGTTGAAATTGGTGGCAGAATGGCGAAGTTACAAAAATATAAGCTGCGGAGAGATGATGTTCAGACTTCCCGTTCTCCCCCCCCCCCCCAAAACTCAGTTTTTGGGCTGCACCTTCTCGTTTTTTGGGCTGATTTTCATCAAGTTGCGCGAAAATCAAATTAATAGAGTCATGAAACATCGCGGCAAGAGTTTTCACATTGCAGATACCGTATATCGCACAAAACATGGGGGGGGGGAGGTGAGGAGGGCCTCCCAGGAGTCCCAGCCCTCCCCATCCTTCAGAGTTAGGGTTAAGCTGCTCCCCAAGGTCAATTTCATCATTATAAATGAATTCTTTGTCCAAGAAAACCTAGGAAATGCCACAAAAATGGTTGAAATTGGCTGCCAAATGGTAAAGTTATGAAAATAACCGCTGCAGAATGACGATTTTCAGACCCCCATGAGACCCCCGGACCCATAACAGTTTTTTGGGCGGCACCTTCAATTTTTGGCCGATTTTCATAAAATTGGTGTCAAAATGCTCAGGAGATCAAACTGCATCAAATAAGAATGAGCCTAAATTGATTTGAAACATCACCATTTTTAACCCCCTGTATAGCCTACCCCTAGGGTTGCAAAATTCCCGTTAATTTTCAATGTGGAAACTTTCCATGGGAATTTTCGGAAATTTTCCGGAAATATTTGGAATTTTCGGCAACTTTCGGAAACTTTGTTTATTTTCATACATTTAGCATTTGGGTGTAAAAATGCAACAATTATTCACCTACTATCAGAAATATCATGATATCAAATCAGTTACTCTAGTCTTTAACACAAAGAAGAAAGGAGAAGTCAGACAGTGATTTAGAGGTCTATGTTTGTTTATAAACAGTTCTTGAGTCCATAACTTGCTGTTGTCTACAACATATCAGTGCATCCAGCCAAACATCTAATGTACGCACCAGCCTGATGCACTCTTACATGTACTCAAACTTCATGAACGAGTAGCAATAAGATGGACAAGTCCACTCAATGAAATACACATTTCAAGTGGATTTTTCACTTCATGTAGATGCACTGCACACAATTTACAGTAACAAGTGGGATCAGATGTCATTCACAGTGTACCATCTTCTTACCACCGGCGTGTGTAAGTTGTGAGCAGTCTCTCATATTGAGCCTGATATCAACAGGCTCAGAACAAGCCAACAAAAGAAGGTAAACTATTTCATTCATATGAAGAAAGTGCACTATAACAACACATTACTGATGAAATTTCGCAAAATGAAATAGATTTTCCATTAAATTTGGCTAGATTATGAAAATTCCCAAAATTCCCAGCCCATTGAAAAATTCCCTGAAACTATTCGCATGGAAAGTTTCCAAAATTCCCGGAAAATTTTCCAAACGCCTTTGCAAACCCTACCTACCCCCTAATACAATTATAATCGTGTAACAAGACGCGCCGCACACAGTCGCACCTGGACCGTGGGTCGCAACCGCACGAGAACGCAACTGGTATAGTTACGACGCTGACAGCTTACGCGTCAGCGTTACGCTTGTGGCTTAATAATGTCAACATTACTAAAGTTATCAACGCGGCTTATGAGCGAATCGTCGCCTATTATGTCGGTGTAATCGTATTACAGACACTTATTTATTTGGAAATGCCACGAAATCTTCAACACATAAACTTGGGGCATGAATCGTAGATATAGTCCCACAACCTTACTGGTAGTTTCTTCTACGTGGGGAACTAATTTTAATCGGACCTACCAAAGAATACACAGACAATCCGAGTCGAGATCAGTTACTGACTTTAGTTCGGATGCACTATAATCACGGTTCTGTGCACTCGCATAGATTCTATTAATATACTCGTGTTGTAGATCCCATTCTCAATGAGTTCCGTCGCACGTATTACACAAGGCAGGTGGGGACATTTTTCCAAACAGTATATGTATACTCGTGGTATAGTCCCGTCTGCATACGAGAACTCGGCGCTCGTTTTCACCGGCGTGGGGATTATTTCAAACAGTAATATCAACTCGTGAAATAGTCCCGCGCTATTGGAAATCCTAGTGCGTTTTGCAGGCCAATGGGGATGTTTTTCACAGTAAAAAATATAATCGTATTCAGTAGTCCCCGCGCTATGGAAATCCCACGTGCGCCTTGTACACAAGCCGTGGGATTATTTTCACCTGAATGTACTTAGACGCCTAGAGGGCGAGTTATTTTTCTTCTTCCATTTTCCTATTTGTATGCTTATAATTTTCATTTCAATTCTATAATGATGAATGATAAAGATGATAATGATACTGATAATGAGGATGATCAAGATGTATTATGATACTGATGATGACCGATATATGATGAATAATAGAGATGATCGGGACAGCTGATGAATGATTTAATAATTGGTGATAATGATGATACTGACTGATGATGATAACTGATAATAAGAATGATCACATAATGATAGATATGATAATGATGATAACTGGATGATGAATGATATAATAAGGATGATAAGACTAATGATGGAAAATTTTTAAGTGATGATGATAATTGATCAGATGATAATGCAATTACTGATGATGAGATAGGATGATCAAGATAATGATTATGGTGATGATAAATGAGGATCGATAATTCTTTTATACGATGATGATAATGATCGCCACATTGACGATGAGAATGATAATGATGATAACTGATAATGATAATAAGATTGACAAGATAATGACTGATTATGAGAGATATATGATATGATAATGATGATTCTGATGATGATGATAACAAGGATGATGCCAAGATAATGATGTATGGGATGATAAATAGGGGATGATACGATAGACGCTAATGATCAATTGATTAATCTGGACAATGATGATGATGATGAATGATGACGATGATGAATGATGAGATGATGATACTGATGATCCAAGATAATTGATAATGATGGATACTGATGATGATCAATCCACAACAATAATACAACTACAAAAAACAACAACTACACTACACACTACTACAAAACCAACAGCTACTACAACTACTAACATCACTACATACTAGGCCAACTACGCAATACTATAACAAACTACTACTACTAACTACAACTATAGACATGTACTACACTACTAACTACTAATACACTACTACTGAACAACTATGACATTGACTACTACTACTACTACTACACTACTACTACTACTACTACTAATACTACTACAACAACTACAACAACTACAACTACTACAACTAACAACTACTACTACTACAACTACTACAACTACTTACCAAATACTACTACACTACTAACAATACTACAACTAACTACTACTACAACTACTACAACTACTACTACACAATACTACAACTACTACTACAACTACTAACAACTATGACAACTACTACTACAACTACCACTACAATTCTAAACTACTACAACTTTACTACAATACTAACACTACAACTACTACAACTACTACTACAACTACCACTACAACTAGCTACAACTACTACAACTACTACTACAACTACACCACTACTAAACTACTACTACTACAACTACTACTACAACTACAACTACTACTACACCTACTACTAGCTACAAACTTACTAACTACTACTACACTCATACAACTACTGACAACAACTACTAATACAGCTACTAACCAAGTACTAACAACTACAATACAACTCCTACTATACAACTACCTTATACTAAGACTAACTGACACAAACTACTACACTCTCATACAACTACAACTACTACAACAAACAACTACAACAACTAACAACTACTACTCCAATACATACTACTACAACTAACAACTACTAGAACTACACTACTAACTACAACTTCACTACAACTACTACACGACTAGACAACTACTTACTACTACAACTACTACTACTACAACTACTACACTACTACAACTAAACTACTACAACTACTACAACTACAACTACTTACTACACTACTCACAACTACTACGACTACAACTTACTACACTACAAATACTAAACTACAACTACTTGACAACTAACAACTACTCCTACTACAAACTACTACTACAACTACTACTACAACTACAACTACTATTTCAACTACTACAACTACTACTACTACTACAACTACTAATACAACTACAACTTAACATACTACAGCTACTCTACAACTAACTACTACTCCTACAACTACTACAACTACTACAGACTACTACATTACAACTACAACTAACAACTAACTACTACTCAACTACCTACTACCATAGCTACTACTACAAACTACTACTACAATACTACTATACTACAACTACTATATAACTATTACTACTGACAACTACTACTACAACTACTACTACAACTACTACTACAACAACAATAACAACAATAACAACAATGTTAACAATAAACAATAATAACAAATAACAACAATATCAACAACAATAAAAACCATTACTACTTATAACAAACAACC